>BCLG01001072.1:12429-23776 GCA_001602295.1 Zoysia matrella | reverse complement strand
GGCTCTCCCTATCTCTTTTGGCATTCAATATATTATAGTGTCCCATATTTTTTGAAGACATCATTTTACTAAATATTTTCAAATAAGTTAGAGTCAGAGCCAGAAAATTGTTTTCAAAAGAAGTAAAATCCAAAACTCTACCAAACAGAACCTACTCTCTCCATTCTTTAATTGATGTCACCGTTGACTTTTAAATTTAATTTTGATCATTCATCTTATTCAAAAAATTTAAAAAAATCATATATATTGATATAATTTGATTTATCATTAAAGTTATTTGAATCACAACTTCAAATTTTACATATTCAAGCAAATTTTTTGAGCAAGATAAATAGTTAAAATTGAATTTAGAAGTCAACAATGACATCAATTAAAGAACGAAGGGAGTATATTATATAGCTTTTATTTGTGTGTGCTAAACCTATTAACAACATGAAAACGAAAATATATTTAGTGTTGATTTCTTGTTTGATAGTGTCCGTCTTGAGCTAGAGTAGTGGCCCTAGTCGTGTCCAGAGTAAAGTTCCGCCACTGATGGAAAAGGAGGTCCTACACTGATCAAACAACATATAAGCTCGTTGAAATTGGTGTCAACAGGGAGCTTGGTGGATACAAATATGAAAATGATGTCGACAGAAACGATCTGAATCCATATAACTGAAGCAGGGGAGTATGCCAGTGTAGCTACTTCTTGCATTCTTGGTACTTTATGGTAACTGCACTGAAACATGTTATAGCTTCTGGTATATTTGCTGGAACTGAATAATTTTAAGTTGCAAACAATGCACAAATAAGTAAATTATTCAAAGGACGTTATCCCCGATAAAATAGAAGGATTGAGACTGCACGGATCAAAGTGGCAAGAGGAATTCTATCCACCGTTTTTCAAATGACAAAGCTATCCCAAATGCCTGCCTCTTCATCATCCACCAGCCAATAAAAGAAATATGATGCAAAATAAATAGTTGAAATACTAGGAATTAACTTAACGCCCCGCATGGCCCATTGCACAGAAATTAACAAGAAATAAAGAAGATGGTTTTGGCTTTTATATATAGTTAAATTATGGAGTAGATAATTTAACATAGAAATACATGAAGGACTCTTCGGACAATGATATATATATATATATATGGTTCCTAAATTAATATGTTAGAGTGAGCATGAATTACTACTGCTCTTATCTACTGATATACTCGCTTTGTTATTAGAATTGTCACTGTCCTCAGCGAGAACAAATTCAGAAGGGAGGAGTATGTGTTAAATTACTTATGACATTGCTGGCTACTGATAAAATAAATAACTGGAGCATTCAACCAATAATCTAGGTTACAATAAGTTATTTGCGCACTAAGATTTATATCGTCTTGTTAAAAAATAAGGATTTGTACGCCCCAATGCGACAGTGAAGATTCATAATGCATTGTTCTACTGTCATGTGGCATTTCTAATATTTATTACTTATGTGCCATCTCCCATCCACTGATAAGTCTGAGAACCATTAAAACTGCTTTGTAAAAGGAACACAGAGAAAAAGTATTTTTTTTTTAGCGTGCATTACATGATGATGGAAGCCTTATCCAAAATCAAGCAAACACAAGATATAATGGATCTACGTGGAGAGCTTCTGGGAAGTGAAAATGTGAGACCCCCTTTTAATTAGTACTCTATGCTCTTTGCCCAGTGTATTTGCCACTCTGCATGCTCAACAACGCCTAGCATCTCCTACTCTCACCTGTAAGGCATTCTCCCAAACTTAAACCATTTTTCTGCACCTCCAAGGCTGCACGAGCTTCAGCCGCACCTAGGGTCGTCCAACCAGGCTCCTCAATCAAATGAAATTGGTCATGCAAGGCCTGAAGGCCCTCCAGTTCTCGGTCATAGTGCTTCTTCCAGATCTCAATGAAGAAACTGACGGATTCCTGGCATTGTTCTGAGAGAAAGTGTTCCTGAGGAGATGTGGACTATCTCCCGTTGCCTCCGATGCCTAATATAACCACAAGCCAATACAACATCCATATAAAGTACTTGTGGTCCCACCAGCTCAAGCTCTGCCCATCTCATTTATATGGGCCAAGAAGTGACTATGGCGTTATTGTGCTCTCAAATGCACTATCTGACTCAATTTTTGTCTTAATTAATTCAGACAGTGAGCACCTATAAGACGACCGCCCCCATATTTTCTCGAGAACATGTTGGAGGACTCCATGTCACTGCATTAGAGGAATAGAAAAGGAGGTCTAGTACAAAGCAACACAGCACGCCTCATCTGAAGTGGATCAGGAAAACTGAACACCAATGAACACATATGAACGAAACATAAGAACCCATGAGTGCACGTTGATTATTTTTAAATTGCTTTCCTTAGGACAGCAACTAGTTCATTTTTAAACAATATTTTTTTATCCTAATAACAATAATTTAAGCACAAATGGAGTAATAAAATTCGAACAATCAAGATTCAGTGTAATTAAGGAGCAAAAAAAAAACATATTCACCTCCATAGTGAACCCAACAGAAAGCCAGTAAAGGAGCTGGAATTGTCTCTGAACGAGCAGGAAGATTAGCCTCCCTCATGGTATATATACACACATCTTGAGTTAACATCACTTGGAGAGAAAATTAAGATGAAAGCGGTCGTCTGACATCAGTTATCAGTGGCTGCATGCCGACATAGCGTTCCAAGTGCCGCTTATAAGGCAACAAAAAATAATACAATTAATTAACTTTAATACTCGCTGGGCCTAATTAGATCCAATCAGTAGAATTGGAGATCAAGAGTAACCAGACTGCAATAGCGTTTTTTTACATTCAGCATCTTTTATTCCTTAAGGGAACGTTTCATTTAATTCCAGATAATTATATCAAGCTAATACAACCATCTTGAGACACACTCGACCTTTGCGCATAAGGTTTAAAAAGAAAGCAAAACATTCTAGTTGTAATATATACAAATACTAGATCGCCACCCATGTGCATAGGAGAAACACTCCACAACCTGCTCCAAGCCTCCAATGGCTCAGATGTCGCTGAAGAAACCAATTACTGGGAAGCATGCCACCTTCAGCCTCTTGTCATCGAGTAAATAAACGAGAGGTGACGGTAACGCGTTCCGTCATCGTGGCTACACCATCACCATTGAATATGCCTTGGAGTATCACTCGGGCTATGTTCTACGTCAAAATGGTTTTAGTTCATCCCATCAATACCCGAGCACGTGCTAGCAATAAATTTGTTGGATTTAGTTCATCCCCTCAATGCCAGAGCACATGCTAGCAACAAATTCGTTTGCTCCTATGCCATGACTTGAGGTAGGGGACCATGCAGCAGTTTTCCAAACCCAGCTATGCAAGATTCTAGCTACTTAAGGTTTGTAGTAGGGGTGTAAAACATTCCCACTTAGGTTATCCTCAAAACCTCTTTACTTCAAAAAAAATGAACTAAGTTTCAAAATTCTCCATCACTTTTGAAAGAAGAAGGATTAATTTGATACATGCCATTACAATTTTGTGAAATTTGAAATATGTTATTCGGACTCAAATTCATTTGGAGTGTCTCATCTGTCATTGATACATCTATGACATATTTCAAAGTTTACAAAATTGTAGTGGCATGAATCTAATTTACTCAAAATATTAGTTCATTTTGTTGAATAAAGAGGTTCTAAAGTTAACCTTAGATGCACCTATTTACACCACTAGTTTGTAGGCCTTGTTTTCAAACCATGAGTCTGTGTGACTGAAATACCAAAAGAAAATGTTTCCAAATCATACAACATCAAATGAGGGTACCCCAAATTCATCTCAAGGCAGAGAGAGGACCAGTATGGATATTTTAGTCATATCCAGGGTTAGTAAAAGCATCTGTTTTCTCCTGCACTTTTGCTGACTTATTCATACATATAAGCCGTAAGTTATAATGGATGCGCTAAGATCAGTAAAAACTTGCTGCCCCTTAAATTCAGTACTATTGGAGTGTGTATCCTGTTACAAGCGCAAGTTTTGGTTACAACAATATATCTGCCATGTTTACGTTGATTGTTGAGGATTGCCTTGTTCTTCAAGTTGCAAGTTGGGCAGGTTTCGTTGCACCGACGAGCCGTATTGTTAGCCGCAGATTAAGTATGCGAACTTTGCGGGAACCCGTGAACTGCATTATTTAACATAGAAAAAATATATGATTGCGGGAACTCATAACTTATCCACTTAACATATAATCTACCACTCTATTATTACATATACACCTAACTCAAAAAATATTAGTAACTTTAAAGTGATGATTTTTTACTTGTTCTAGTAAGTTTAAAGTTGAACCTTAGAATTAAAACCTCGTGTACACACTATAAAATTTCAACGAATTTGACTAAAATTTGTTAAAAAATACTATAAATAATAATAAGCAACTTTATGTAAATTAGTATAAGTAGAACAAACATAATAAAGTGACGGGTTTTTGCGGGTTGTTGCGGATATATCTGCTTGTCTAGTGCTCTTCATGGATGAATCACTATTAAGCCGCGAAGAATATATCGTTAGTTAAAAAAGCCACTAACATAGATTTTACGAGGCGGATATACGGCTTCGCGATAATACCCGCCGCACTTACAACTTGACTTGTTCGAAAACCTGAGACCGTCCTAGTGCACAATAGAACCTGATGCCTCATATGCCTACGTACCAGTAAAACTTCCCTGGTCCATCTCTCTAAGCTTGCAGCTAGCACTTGTTTCCCCGTAAATTCTCGCCAACTTATAGACAGAATGAAAAGAATCACAATAATTCCTCTGACTTTGTGTACCTATCACGTGTACCACGGACGTGTAGTGTTTATTAAGCCCAGAATTATGCAACCTGCATTGACAAGATCCTTATCTTTTTTCCATTGAATTTGCTATTAAAAAAATCAGAAAACCATTCTTGCAACCTCAGGAAGTGTTTCGTTCACAGTTGTATATATAGCACTCTTAGATTAAGCAAGGTACGAGAAGAGATGGACATACTTAGATTTTTCGGGCAGCATAAGGGGCAAGTAGAGTGGAATTTTTGTTGCAGCGTCCCATCCTAATAATACTATGAATTATTCATCTTATTCAAAATTATGACAAACATAATATATTTTATTATAATTTGTTTTATCATTAATGGTATTTCAAACACGACTAATAATTTTACACATTTGAAAAATATTTAAATAAGATGAATAGTCAAAATTGATATTAGAAATCAGCGGTGTTAATATTTTAAAACTTGAGGGATTGTCATGGATGAGCTCGTCCATCAAGGTGTTTTGTTGGAGGGACTAGGACAGCAGGGAAGAGAATCAATACCTAATTAATATATTTACTAACTGTCCGCCATACAAAAATAACATGCGCCAACACATACTAATGCATTCAAACTCAACTCAACACAAGTGCAAGACACCAAAAGTTATATAGATATTCCAAAAATATAAAGAGCACTTACAACCTCAGACCGTGCTATGAGCTAATAATAACCATTCATTTGATTAGATCGGTTAAAATAGAGAGGTACCTACTTAAAAAGTACTCCCTTCATTTTTAAATTGATGTCGTCATTAATTTTTAACTTCAATTTTGATTATTTATTTTATTCAAAAAAGTTGTTCAAATGTGTAAAATTTGAAGTTGTGATTCAAATACGTCTAATGATAAATCAATTTATAACAAAATATATGATTTTTATCAAAGTATTTTAAATAAAACGAATGGTCAAAAGTTGATTTTGAAAGTCAACGATGACATTAATTTAAGAACGAAAGAAGTACTTTAAGTTGTAAAGCGGTACAAAAAATAGTGGGATAGGTACTAATTTTAAAATATCCATAGCTTGGCTTAATTGAGAGGAGGGAGGTTCTCCCAATCACCGTAACAAACCTCATAAAACTTGGCTACTGATTCATGTAAGCGGCATGGGTAAGTTGTAACACTATAAAATTTAAACCAAAATCCAAAATTCATCCTAGCAAAAAATGCATAGGAATTTGAATCAAATTTGGAAATGGAAAATAAAAATTAATGAGCAAAACTACAAAAAGGAATATTTTAAAAAAAACGTTGTGATACTGATCCCCCTGTGCATGGAGCTTGTTTGTTCCGCAAGTTCGCACCATCAGAAGATGATAAAGGGGTGTCAAATTTTTTTTTCTAGAAAGTGATCGAGAACAAAAGTGATGTCGTCTCCGACCGGTTCGGAGTGATTAATAAACGAGCAAGTTAACCTTTCTACCCTCAGTTTCTCGCGCATCCGCATGATCCGTTCCTCTCCAACTCACCTCCCCGGCGTGTCGCATGCCCACCTCCACCGCAGCGCCGCCTCCGTCTCGCCCCCCGGCTGGCCATGCGTCCCACCTCTCCACCCCGTGCGTTGGCTCCATGACTCCCTCCCAAGCGCAATCCTCAATCTGAATCACCCAATCGTTGATGCCCTCAAGAATGGCGAGGACGGCAGAGGCATCGGCGTTCGTGAAGATTCGACGGTGAACGAGGAGGAGGGCCGATAGAGGAACAGAGCAGCAGACTGCTACATCTCACCTCTTCTGCGACGGTTTGGATGTATTCCGTTTTATTACGGCTTTGTTCCTGCATCTGCTCGACTAGTATTGCGCACTAATTCGTGATTAAGAGCTGGATTCGTCTGCTCGACTACTGCTCCTCTGCGTCGATCTGCAGTGGATACAGAATCTGCGGATTGATTCATTGCGAGGTGGACTGCGTCAAGCTTGAAGATCTAATCAAGTTCAATCAAGTCCATAACCTCAGAACCACGGCTCCATAGTCGCCAACCGCCGGCGCATGGCGTCGTTGGCTTCCTTGCGCGCCGTGGCCCTAGGAGAGCGCTGCTGTTGTCGGGTCCCGTTGTGGGCGCCGGCGGAGAGCACGGGCGTGAGCAGAGGAGAGGGGCAAATGGGGAAGATGAAATTGTACGATACTAGAAACGACAACAATTTGTTGAGTTGAACTGTGGTGACAGCAACAAAAAACAGAGAGAGAGTAAGACTTCTAAACATTCACAACAAGTTGCACTCAAATGAATAAAAAATTGATTCCGTCCTCCTAAAAGTAGCAGAGGGCTGTTAAGATAGACCACTTTTATTCTTTTATTTTTTAAGATGTGAACCACTAAAATTTAAGTCGTTGAATTTTGAAAGAAAAAAAACAAAATGCAAAGTCCACCTCACCTCACATTATATCGCATCTGCCGTCTGCTTTCGATGTCTTTCCTCTCCGGCAAGAGCGTCCTGATTCGATGCTATCTCCGACGATGGAACCGTCCCTGAGTTTCCTTCCCGACGATGGACTGGAAAACCGATCGAACCCCAAAGCAGACCGGCTGTGGTTTGTTAGTAAACCATACAAACCGCAACAAATAGAAAAATCAAGTTAAAACTAAAACTTCTCCGTTTTTTCAATTTAACGATGGGTTTCAATATTTTGAGTTTTGAATCTAAATCGTTTTGACTGGTTTTTTTATCAGTTTTACCTGTTTTCAGTCTGTTTGATCGGTTTATTTTAAAATCTTCTGCTCTATATAAAATGTGACCATGTGAAAATGTGGCTTCAACAAAAAGTGAAAAAATTTTGCCCACCAACAGTAACTTTTCAAACTGGTCAATGGTGTTCATTTTCAAAACTGAAGTATTTACTTTCTAAAACTGTAGCATCATCGCTTTCTAGAACTTATTGATTTATTTCTAGTGTAAATATTATGATAATTAATAATTATGATAAATTAGCTTTTACCTTGTAAGAGGTAAAAAAAAACCATTTTCTTATCAAAATCCGTGCAAATAGATAGCTCACGTTCATTTCGGTATATCATAGAATCTGCCAAATAGTATCAATAAATATATCCCGATAGTATGAGAGTAAAAAAAAATTCAATACTAACATTTATAGGAGAAAAACCAGGAAAACCATTTAGCATTATGAAAGTTGTAGAGGGCTTATATATCTTCCAAACAAGTTTCAGATGTGAACATTTGACAGGATTTTAAAGATCAAACCAAAAGAAGTTTTAACTACCAAAGTTGTAGAAAACAGTTCTTATTCCAACGGATATTCATTCGGTTCCATCCGATGACAAAACTATTGGCTTTCACAAGTTGATTGAAAATTCTTCAGTAAAACAGTTTTTTTATAGTACAGATTGAACTCATTCCAGAGTGAGGTCAACTTTGTTGATCCTTCCCCAATCCTCCCTTTTTTTAGTCATCTTTGCAGTGAATGCATTTCCTCCGTACTGAAATTTGTGAGCAGTTGATATCTATATCCAAGATTTTGTACTGAAGCGGATAAAAATAGAATATATCAAAATACTGCATACTACTGCCATTTCAGAATAAATTTACATCTAATTTTAGGTCTCGTTATTTGCCCAGCAAATTATATAATCTAGATTATAATCTATTGATTATATAATTTGGATATCTTTATTTGACTGCCGAGATTATTAGATATTCCTGTTTGTATGAAGACGACCACACTCTTAAATATTAGAATGATATGATTTAATTTATTTTTTGGTGACAATATGACTACATTGCTCCCACGCCCGCTTCTCCAGCACCAAGCGCGGCCAGCTTCTTGAGGCTGCCAACGCAGCGCTCATGGACGCCACCCGCGCAGAGCACATGGCCGCAGCCCGAGCAGCACGCGTTGCCGCCTCTCGTGCCGAGCGCCGAGCCGCAGCCCGAGCAGCGCACGTGGCCACGTCCCGCGCGGTCATGGATGTGATAGAAGTCCTCGTCACCATCTTCTTCCGCCCCCACAATCTCGGCTCCATCATCCATGGTTTGCCGTCTGTCATCCTCGCTGGAGAAAAGTGTCCTCTTCAAGGAATTGCGGTACCTCAACGCAACCCCGCAGATCTCACAAATTCGGCCTAGGGATTGAAGTAGAGATCGAGAGAGGAAAAGATTGGGGGAGGCATGCGTGGGCATGGCTGGTGTGGTCAGACGGTGGCAGACATGTAATTTTGGTGAAAAAAAAGAAGAGTAATGCTTTTTTTACCAAATAATCTGAAATAATCTCCTTCCTCATATATTATTATAATATAAGATTTTAGATTGTATAATTTGAGTAAATAATTTGTCTATTTGTTTGCTTATTAAATTATTTAATTTTGATTATATAGTCTAGTCATATAATAATTTAAAACAAACAGAATCTTAGTCAAAAAGCTTTTAACTAATTATGTTTATAAAATTATTAAACTTTAATAATATAAAAATATTTATTATAAAAGTATTTTTTATGAAAAATTAAAAAGTGTGAGTCTTGTTAAAGTCAATCGAATCTATTAGAAATTATTGATTAAATTTCAATGGCACAGAACCCAAATATAAATATATTGGGATGGAGGCAGTCCCTAAAAAAATCTACGTGTACGTATGGAGACGACGAGTTGAGAGATCCTGCTTCATCACGTGCACATAATGATTAATCAAGGCAATCCATATCCAAATAAACCATCTATACGGACTCCATGAACCGCTGTTCTTGCTTTTTATTTTTAAAATATTGTTGCTGTTTATTTTTAATATCAACATTAGCTATTTATTTTATTAAATAGGTTTGACAAGAACCATATTTTTTTTTACAATTTAACCATTACAGTTATCTAAGTCATAGCTTAAAATTTTGTATGGTTGAATTAATTATTTAAATAAAAAAATTGATGTGCATGTAGTTTTCGATCTTTCGTCAGATCGTAATAACTATCGATTTGATGAAGATGCGACACACAATCGATCCGACCTCAAATCAATACGATTCGAACCCCGCAATTACAACACCACTTCTCCTCTGGTTATCAACCGTGCATATACAATTAACCTCGCCAAAAAAACTAATCTCAGCTTGCAAATCAAAGAACACAAAAAAAAGGAGAATGCAACTTAGTTGTGAAATCTGAATTAAATCACTAAGTTAAAAAACCAACAAACTGTCAAACAATAAAACTATTTATATAGAGTTTAAGACGACCTTTGAGGCAAACTCTAAAACTAATGGGCCTAGAAAGGATACACGACCAAAGACCAAAAGATAGTGTTGCAGCATCTAAGGTAGTTTCTAGATGTCATCTTGTTTTAACGATTCTTGCTGATTTCGATTGAATTTAGAGATTATACTAGTTACATTGCAAAGGTTATCTTGTTAGCTTTCCAACTATATCTAGAACGTTTAAAACGGAGCTCGTATAACACCGAAGCATTCATTGTAGTGCATGTTGCTTCTGGTCCGAGTGAGACTCGAACTCAAGTTGTTTGAATCTCCTTCGGAGTCGAGCGTGCGGTTCTGATCTTAAACATCTTCAAGTCACTACTAAATTTTGACCCTTGGGCAACGATGCCAAACCGATTCAATAAAGTCAAAATTGTTGCAATATGTATCATTTTCAACGAAATTGCATTCGTTGGCAAGCGTGACAAGTATTCGCGTGGTCTAAAATTTTCACCTCGATTTTGTATTTTTGTTGTGAAACATATGTTTGTCGTTACAACATGTGTCATCACAATAGATGATTGATGCCTCACCTAACATCGTGGCAACACAACCTATTGCCACGAGTGAGGTCATAGTGATAATTAATATTACAATGAGATGAACCATGACGATAGATAATAGATGCCACACACATGATACCATGACAACAAAGGTTGTTGCAATGACTATTGACATAGCAATAGTTTTTTATTGCGATGAATCTATTTGGTGGTAATTGAAATTATTGCCATAACAGTTGAGTTGTTGCAATGGCACCTTTTGCCACACATGTTATTTCATTGCAATTATTCTTTTGCCACATAAAATGTGTTGTTGGGATATAAATTATAACGATGAAACTTAGGCATAGCAACAGTTTTTATGGCCACACATGTTCACTGTTGCTAGAGAACTTACGCAGCGAAAGTTTTTATGTCGCAATGTGTACATTATAATAAGTATTGCATAGCAATAAATAAGTATCATAGTAATAATGTATCACAACAAATGATCATCATGGTAATAATTGATTTATCACAACAAACAAATAATTTTTGGCAACATATTTTTTGTATTATATAATTTGGTAATAAACAAATTTTGCAATATAATATAAATTTGAGCACTAATTATATTAAATAAATCCATAATTTAATTGCGATAACAATTCCTGTACATAGAAATCTGAAACTAAAAATCAATATTGCTATGATTGCTAACACTTAAAACTTCTAAAAAAATCATTACTATCATTGTAATAAAAGTAAAAATATTAGCTCTAAATCTGCGAGCATAGCTTGGCCTTAACAGAACTGCCGTATGTAACCTCCATTTAACTTC
>BCLG01001072.1:0-12424 GCA_001602295.1 Zoysia matrella | reverse complement strand
GTATGTAACCTCCATTTAACTTCACCAATCACCCTATAATACAATAAAACATGTTAGTTGCCTCCTATGAAAAAAAAGGAGAAAACATCTGCAGTACAAAATGCGAGCTGCTTATCAGCACAGCCAAACACATTTCATTTATGTGTTTTACATCCTGCACCATAAATCTAATATTCAATAGCTGGCTTCACGGCCATCATGCTTATTTTTCAGTCCACAATTTTAACCTAAGGGAAATTGAATTTTCAATATAAGCTAGGGTAGTTTAAGTGACATGGAATTGGGGCAAACTTCTATTTTGTTCTAAAACCCAAACTGACATGTTTATATATGGCTTCAATATCTCAACAGTCAGACAAATCGTATCGAAAAAATGTAAGACTTAAGGAAGAATTGTAATTATATGTGTATATTGGAACAATATCAGATCTGATGTAGCAATTTTAAAACATCATTATCATTTGGAAATGTAAGAAAGTTAAACAACTTAAACCATTAAAGTGGTCCAAAGGGAAGGTACAGAAATGTATGCCAATTTAGCACAAAAAAAAAAAAAAACCCAACTTCACAAGCCATGTAACTCAAAGGCATCTATTATGAAATTGATCCTCCATTGTATTGATGCACATGCATCAACCTATTACCAATTATATTCTGTATTTGCATCTAGAGCGCGGTTTATGAACCTCCATGATCAAGCAAGAAAGTGAGATGTTTGCGCAAGGATTTGAAGCACCAAACAGTTTCAGGCATATGTTACAGGTCATTTTCCTAGAGACTAATGTACTAAGTGTTTTGTTTTGACTTGGGAAAATTAAATGTCCACACCAGTTATAAAACAGTGTGAATATGAAACAGAATGGACATCTCTGTACTCATTGCATGAGGCTGAAAACCACCTTATAACTTCTATAATGATCTATCCTCGACATCAAGTAACAAAAGTAGTGCAAATGGACAATACACCTAAACAGTACAAGACTACAAGTCCTTATTCAGACTCATGTTAATATGACTGATTCAAACACAGAAGCAAACAATGCAAAGTCAAGGAATGAAAAGATTATGCCATAATTGATGTAACAAAAGGAAACAAATTGAAATGGTCAGGTAAACAGGTCCTGCTCCCAAACTCATACACAAAAAAGGAAAACCAATCAAACTATCAAGGGCATGACGCAGACATGGCACCTAGAATATGGACCTAATTAAAGAATGTGCATTGCAAACACCAGCAAGATAAATAACTTGGTTTCTACGAATAAAATCAATGTTAGGAAAAGAAATTATGTTTGCCATGATATGTGGAAAGGACTAAAATTCATAACATAAAAGGATGTGAATGCTTTACAGAAAAGGTAGGATGAAACAGAATATTATTTTTCAAAGGAATGGACGCCCAATATTACAGGGCTAGCAGTTGTTCCCTGTTCTTCCCTGTACACTGTTATTTGTCCATGTGGTCAGCAGTTGTTGTGAAAAAATAAAAGTTGCCTGCGCACTGTCACTGTTGTTATGAAAAGATTTTCTGCTAAGAGCAGATGCTCTAGTGCGGCGGGAAGGTTGCCTATTTTCTTTTTCTATGGTCACAATACTTGTTGGTTGAATCTATATAAGTAATGCAATCTGATCAATATTAGCTATATGAGGTGTTTACAAATCAACGATGATTGAGACCATTTGAACATTTCTATTGTTACCTGTGGTAATATATTGTCTTGTTCATCTGTAATGTTTTCTTTGTTCCCCTCTCTTGGCCTTGCTGCAATATCCAGTGTATGGAGGGTTTCTTGGTTAATCTACCCATCAAAAATAGTTTAAAGATCAGCACATAAATGGTGTATAAATCCATGTAAGCTGAAAATTTTTCCAATTTTTTTACCTTTTGTATGTTGTATTTAGAATTCCACTCTTGCAAAACATATAGAAGCCAGTTTTCACCCATCCTTTTACGACTTGCACTGCATATACAAGGTAAAGCTGGTAAATAAACATGTTCATATTATTAAGAACCATAGCTCCCCCATTATGAAAGAACTTTATCAAGAAACATGATATGCTTCTTATACTGAATTTTCTATCTTTCATGTTCATATGAATTATCTGTCATTCATCATTTAGAGCATTAAACTGAATTGCCAAGCCCATACATATTGTGTCAGGATAGCTAAATGCAGGGGAATAATACATTGACCTGCAATCAACCATGCCCATCTAGCAATGATCAAAACTCAGAATCTCAAACAAAAGCATTGCTTCCGATGCCAGCAGGGTGAAAAAAAAATTCAACATGTCTCTTGCAACTGACATATTGAATAGATCTTACAAAGATGCACTGCAATGGATTCATACCAGAACCTACTACTGAAATATTGACCTGATACTGCGAAGAATAAACAATGTCTGAAAAAAAAAACTACAGATATTATAGTACTAGAAAGTACTCAAAACAAAGTGAAATTGTTCGTGCTGAAACTATAGAACAAAGTGAACAACGCTCCATGTCGTCACCCCCAATTAAAGCAACTAAGATTTATTTGGTTTCAGAACTAAGATTCCTATAACTACGATTTGTCTATAATTTATCAACACAACTAGGATTTGTTTGTTTCTCCTGCAACATTCTTATAATTGCTCCCCAGCCGGTGCTCGATCTATGAACTAAACAAACAAAAAAAAACAACAGAATTTCCTATACCCTGGTTGTAGATGGTGTCATCGATCCCTTACCTGTTTGTGTATGGATGAGTGAACCTATGGTCGTCTTCGAGTTTGAGGGTGAGTCCAACATATCCACTGGCGCCCAAGCGAGTGGAGTCGCTGCCGGTGCCTAAGAGGGCGTCGTCGTCGCGACTCACCAGCGCCAAAGTGGGTGGCGTCGTCGCTGGTGATGTTGCCTTCAGGACCAGGCGTTGCCTTTGATGCAGGCGGAGGCGAAGCTCTCGATTGAGACGGACGCTACACCCTAGATTGCGGCGCCATTGACAGGATGGCGTCCTGGTTGGAGGATGCGCCCAGCCAGTTTGTGGCAGCATGGAAGTGGAGGCAGTGCCGTAGTGGGCAGGGGCGTGTTGTTTGGGAGAAAGTAGAGCTGTGCGAAAATTGTGCGGGGTGAGAAAAAGGAATCAAATTTTAGGGGAGGGAATTACGGCCATGGACAGGAGGGCAGTTGGCGCAGGTGCCTCTCTGCCCAGCATGATAGTATATTGCAGCAGCGTGGAGATAGTGCCTAGTGGGACACGATGGGCTTGCTGAGAGTTGTATTTGCTGAGTGAAAATTGGGCACCTGAAAAAGCGGACACAAATTTTATGGAAGGAATTTTTGGTTATTGGAATTTCAGGTTTCAGGAAATTTTAGAGCTAAAGTTTTCGAAAGGAAATTTTATGGTGGGGAAATTTTGGGATGGGAATTTTTTTAGTTATGGTAATTGATTCCTTATGCCGAATCACATCTGAAACAACTCACCCTGTTCTGTTCGCTTCCCATGCTGGACAGCTCCATTGTCCTTTAGGTGATCCACAAACTCGTCAGTTAGGGCAACACACCTTCCTCGGCGCAGTTAATTACTCACTTCGTCTTAAAACGAGTGACGTTTTAACTTTTTGAAATTAATGTTTAACCATTTGTTTTATTAAAAAAATTATAAAATTATAAAAATAAATAAATTAAGCTTAAATTACTTCTACTAATGAATCATTTTACAATAAAATAAATAATATTTTTCATATTTTTTGTTATAAGATAAATAGTTAAATGTAAATGTTTGAAAATCTAAAAAATACTTATTTTGAGATAAAGAGAGTAGTGAGAATCAATTGCTTGCAGCAACAAGGCATGATACCAGTCAAACAGGAAGCACCGACGCTTCATCATGCATGTTCACAATTTTTTTAAAAAGAATTATACAAAATTTATAGCATTTTGACATAATTTAATACTCTATTTGTCCTATAAAAAGATTATTTTTTAACTTTAAAAAAAATCATGTTTGACCATTCATCTTATTTAAAAAGTTTGTAAAAATTATAATTTATTTTATTGTAAATTATTTTATTATTAGAAATACTATAAGCATAACTTAATTGTTTTTATATTTGAAAAACATTGAGTAATACAAATGGTTAAATGTGATTTCTAAAAGTCAAAAAACAATGTTTTAATGGGACAGAGGGGAGTAACCATTAGTACGCGTGATAGCTAACAAATACTCTCTGTTTTAAGTAATGACAATGACAAAAACAATGATTACTGACCAGATTTCGTCGTGGAGCTCTGAAGGTTGAAGCCCAAAGATGTTGGTGCAAAAAGTATTTGGTAGTTTTGAAAATTAAGAGCCGTGAGTTTGAAAATTCACAGTGGCGTTTCTGAAAATTCAGAGTTACATGTTCTGCTTTGAGAATTGAAGCCTCGCTTGATCTTCCGGACTTGATGGTACACTAATCCTACGTGTGTCACGTAGCTCCCGTGCAGAACGATGTAATACATTTTTTTGTTAAGTTAAAAAAATAAAATGGTGAATTGTCCAGTATAAACATCCGAATACATTTTCTTGGTCTCCAAGACGTGGTGGTGCACTGATCATATCACGTAGCTGAGGTGCAGAAGAACATCGAAATACATTTTCTTTGTTAAGTTAAAAAAATAAAATGTTGAATTGATCAACATAAAAATCCAATACAACCTAAACATCCTAATCAAACCGAATTTGAATCATCTAATTAAATTTCAAATGGAAACCTTTCCCCTTCCAATTCAAAAACTTTCCGAGAATACGTTTCCTTCCGCACTTTCCACTCCTCTCAAAATCTTTGAGAGTCACAGCGATATTCACTCCTCTTCTTTTTTTTTTTTTTTGAGAAAAAGTGATATTCCCTCATCTCTCCCACCCCTCCGCGCCCAGTCGCAGCACCCGTCCAGTTAATTTTCCATCGGCGGCAGCGGGCCGGTGAAGTTGACTGGTGCCATGCGTGGTCACAACTACCGCAGCCATTTCCTCGAGGTGCAGGAAGGCCACGCAATCTCTATGCCCAATCAGCGGTGCTGAGGCGATGGAGGTTGTATGATGAGTTCCCTTCGTCCCCAAAATGCAAGAACTTCCATGATGCGAGGATGCGGCCTTCTTCGCCTGCAGCAGCTCTGACAACTCGCCCTCACCTACGGGTCGATCTGCATCTCCTTAGCAATGTGGAACTGGACCCTTCATTACCTGGAGAGGCTGCCCCCCTGCCTAATGCTCGTAGATGGATTGAAGGCACCTGAGATGAAAAAAAGTTGGGTAAACAGAAAAAGTTGGGTAAACAGAATTCTCGCAGATCTGGTAGGATTTCGTATTATGGTCTATGTTGATTCAATCAAGATGAGGAATGGCGAAATTTGGTACATTTATTTAGATTAATGTTTATGAATTTAATGGACAGATCCATACAAGAGCGACATACCTTGGAATGTCAGGCCTGCAAACCAAATCTGTGCCAATGCGAGTGACAATCGAAACTTCTGAACTGGAAGAAACCAAATCCGTGAACGAAAGGTCACGGAGTGCAATCACTATAATTTTGTGATCCAGATGGAAGAAACTTCTGAAGTTCGCTAGTGCCAGTGACTAAATTTCAGGAGTACATGAACCTGAGCCCTTTGTGATCCCACTGATTAACCAAATATTTTCTGAACTGGTTATAAAATTCACCTTTTAGGTTTGATGATCTGAGCCCTTGGTGATCCCATTGATTCATCTCGATGTATTTACAGCACTGGTTTAAGATTAACAAAATATTTTCTAAATTGGATACAAACTTCATTACTAGGGAGAACTTTCTGATGTTTTCATGCAATGCCAGAACATTTTGTTGATGTCAGATCAACTGAATTGCTTATAATTATGCATGCGGTTTCTATATTTTCTCAACTATACTGTTCCTCAGGTCTGAACGTTTTCAAAATATTAGGATCCAACGGCAAGCAAATTGTGCCATGTTGAATGAAGCAGCTCGTACCGTAGGCTTATTTAGGAACTGATGTATGCGAACTCGAGTTCCCTCAGAATTATTCTTTTACAGAGGGCGAATTTGAGGTTTTCAATATTGATGTATCAGCAGCAATGGTGAACTTTCAGAGTCTAAAACTGCATAATGAAGAAGAGTTAATTTGGGTGCCAGATGCAGCAAAAAGCTCTGTTATACTAGAGCAATTTGTATGTCCAGTTAGCTTCAGTAACTACACATGGTGTATGAGATGCTTGATTGTTTAGGAACTAATGTATGTGATATAAAAAGTATTCAGAAGCTGATGTATCTAATGTGATCTGAATACTGTAGTCTTCTAGAATCATTCATCTATATGCAATGGCATTAGTCGGCTATGTAATCTTTTTTCTCTCTTATAGTTATGATCTATGTGATACCTATCAAAACTCAGTGATTACGTACTGTCAAAATTTCAGTATATTCAGTGAATGCATACTGTCAAAGTCCCAGTGACACAGCAGCATGCTTTCACCTCCACATACTGTCAAAATTTCACAGACACAATCAGAACTTTGAGAAACAAATTAAAAGAACTAGTTTATATCTTCAGAAAACAAATATCGCTTTCCACAGGCTTAAATTGTGCATCAAATACTCTGGTATTAAATAAATTGATATTAGAAACAAGCAAGTTTCAACACTTAATGCTCCCTGTTTAAACATATAAAAAACATGTTTGAGCACTTGTGCTCCATGTTTTAACAACAAACAAGGCTACATATATCTGTAGCTTGAACAATGAGTAGCATAGCTGAGCAGAAGATGAGATTGAAGAGACAACAGAGGCTGCTTACAAGCACACGGTAGGATGACACGGATTTTATCCCGGGCCCCGTAGCTCCGGTGGCCCCCGCGCACCGTGCGATCGTCGCTCGATCGGCTCGGATCGACGCCGAGTGCAATTGCAGGGGGGAGGGGCCCATTGGCAGGGGCAGCCGGGGAGGCCACCGGACTCCGGGGCCCCGGATTTCGTATTAGTCCCACGGTAGGAGGCAAGATCTACAACCACCACTGTAGTCTCGCTGGGGAGATGAGCAGCACTGCCGCATTTAGGTGGGGAGATGAAATGGGGATTTGCTTTGGTCCATTAGGATTGGGGTACAAGTGGAGTAAAGAATGACGCGTGGTGGGAGATTCAACCTGATGACGGGCTGGCGTGGCGGGAGAATGCCAGTGTTTTTGTCTTTCGTTTGAACGATGCAAACTGGACGGCACCGGTTTGATCGGTTTTCGTGAAAATCACTAAAGTAAATTGTAAAAACCGATACAAACACAAAAATTTGGGTTTGAAACGAAAATCGCTTGGTTTTTTTGTTTACCGATCGGATTTTCCTATTTTGAATTTTTTAAAATTTGAAATCAAATTCATTTGATCGGTTTTCCACAGTTTTTTTTTACCACTCGATTTTTTTGGTTTATTGACCAATTTTAGAATTTTCAAAAAGAAAATCAAATTTTTAATTTTTTGAAATTTTAAACCGAAAACCAATCGTCTGGTGAAACGGTCCAGTTTTGCTGAAAACTATGATAACCGATCTGGTTTTCGCAGTTTCGTGAACCCTAAAGAATGCAGAGACAAGGTTGAACTCCCCTGACTCATGGTGGGCAGTGGTGATATGGACTTGGAAGTGTGGCAGCGTGGCATGGTGACAGCATGGACTTGAATGAGTGGTGCATGCTGAAAAAGAAAAAATCAAATGAAAAAGAAAAGACGGAATGGAAATGAAAAAGGGAAGTAAAAGAAGGGTCTGGTGTCCTAAGTAGGCTATAATCCAATTTTGTTTAACTATTATTTTTTTGATACATTTTTACTACAGTAAATTTTTTAAATATCGTCTTCCTTTCATAACAAAAAATTATGGTCACCACAACGCTACCATATCTGTGGCAAAATATTACACATGCTACCACAATATCTTTTTTATGTGAATACAACCTTATTTTTTACAATGAAAAATCTAGACTATTGCAACAGTATATATTTGTGGCAACAAATTTGGTATGTTGCCACTCCCTTTTTCATGGCCATAGCATGAACGTATTACAATATAAATTCAATACTATCACAACATTAGGTATCTGTTGTAATATATATATCGTATTGCAACAAAATTTTTTTTTGTGGCAATAGCACTAATTTATTGCAACTAAAATTAAAATTATCACAACCATATTATATCATGGCGATATTTACAATCACTTGCAACCAAACTGTATGTGGTGGTTATCTATTTATTGCCATGATTTTCATTGAAATCACAACGCAAATCTATTGGTGGCAATATTATCCACTATTATCACAAAATTTATAAATTGTTGCAATATAACCTATGTATTGCAACAAATTAACGTCGTTGCATTGTGGTATGTGGCTAAAGGGTCAAAACTTAGTAGTGAGTCCTTCGTGCTTTTCTTTACTCTCTCTAATGTTTCTAATCATGATAAAGTTATTAGGTAGTAATATATTCTCAAAGTAAAGAAGACATGTGTTTAGAAATGAGCTCACCTCTAATCTCAACTGTCGTGCATGAGTTTCATCAATACTAATTTGAGGACTCTTGTGTGTATCTAAAGGAGAGATGTACTCATCATCATCCTCTTCTTGTTTTGGAGTTATTCTCGACTCAAGTTCATTGTCGAGACCTCGACTCCATCATGCTCTGCAACCTACATGAAAAGGTGGAGGCTGCAGGGGTATTTAAACGCAATTACTTTCTTTATAATCTCATCATTCTCCCTTTTTTGATGAAAAACCGTCTTTGCCTTGCTCTCTTAGGTATCATGATACTTCTGTAAATGATTAGTAACAGGAGCGTACAAATAGCTAGAAAGATCACGAGATGCAAACAAGGCATTTTTACACACTAAAGCATCATATAGAGTATTTTTCTCATAAAAATCAGCAAGATCAACTTTTTGCCAAAATATATTTTTAAAATAATTCGTATGATCAGTATCATTAATATTCTTATGAGAAGCTATAAAGTGTGTTGTCTTAAAAAAACTAGATAAAAATGACATGGTATGATATTTTGTATTTCCATCATCTAGTTTGTCATTTATTTTCAACATGCAAGAAGATTTCAAATTTGAGAAAATATAAACTCTATGCACTTATAAAGACACATTTAGAATCTTAATTGCCTATAATATAAAAATTGGTTCTAGTTAACAAAGGTAATTCAGGTTTCGAAAATATCATACTCTACTGTAGTAAGGTCACAAAAATAATCATATTCAATATAATCCATAGTGTTTGGAGAAGACAACAATTTCAGCTCATCATTTTCACATGTAACGGGTGTGAAATGTTTAATTTCAGCACTAGTAAATGAATAAAAATTAGGAGTATCGAATTCATTCACTTCTTATTGCATAGGAAGAATAAAAATATCGACACGCAACCTTTCCTTATCACAAGAATTAGTGAACAAATCAAACATTGATAAAGATAAATGGATAAAAAGTGATACTAGTGGTTGATTTACAAAAGTAGGATAAACAAAAAATTTCAGTGTAACAAAAATATTGTCACCTTTTGTAGATTGGTGTTCAATAAGTTTCTTCTCATTTTCTAATTTGGAGTCCAAAAACAAAAGTTATAACTATTTTAATGATGGATCTGCGAATAAGATTTTTTTGAAAGGCTAAAAATAGATTCGGATTTCAAATTGGATGCGAATTTTATGGATATTTTTGTGGATGATTGAGCAGCGGATAAATATAGAGAGGTGGATCTATGAAGGGTGGATCTGGTTGTGATCGAAATATGGGGTGTGTGGGTGGGATAAATTTTCAATGCAAAAGAAATAATTAACAGATGTGATACGATAACAGATCTGAACACGATGTGGATGAACGTTCAAAGAAAACACCTGAATACAAAAAGATCACGAAATCCAGCAACCAAAACACAAACTAAAGATACAAACTCAACACTACAGACTCTGAAATAAAATTATGTAAAGGCTAAACACGGCTTGGACAGGGGAACACCTAACGATCTAATAATTTTTTTTGTTGCGGCTTTTCTATGGACGATAGGATAAATGCAAAATAAACAAGGATAGATGTGAACCTGACAGTATATCTGAAGCTCTGATTACCACTTGATGTGTACGTGGTTCTTGATCATTTGTCAGGTCATGATAACTATCGATTTGGTGGAGATGTGACATACAATTGATCCGGCTTCAAATCAACACAATTTGAACCCCGCAATCGCAGCACCACTTCTCCTCTAGTTATCAACTGTACACATATAATTAACCTCGCAAAGAAGGCTAATCTCAGCCTACGAATTAAAGAACACAAGCAAAAACAAGGAAGAACGCAACTCAATTGCGAAATTTGAATTAAATCACTATGTTGGAAAACTAACAAATCGTCAAATAAAGAAACTGTTTGATAACAAATAAAAACTAATCAAAACCTATCTCTAATGATGGCGGCTACTGATATAGAGTTTAAAAAAACCTTAGAGGCAAACTCTAATACTAATGGGTCTAGAAAGGATACGCGGTCCAAAGGCCAAAAAGATAGTGTCGCAGCACTCGAGACAGTTTTTGGATGTCATTTTATTTTAACGATTCCTACTGATTCTGATCGAATTTAGAGATGATACTAGTGCCATTGGAAATGTTATCTTGTTAGCTTTCTAACTATATTTAGAACGTCTAAAACGGAGCTCGTATTAGACCGAGGCATCCATTTTAGTGTAGGCTGCTCCTAGAGTCCGAGTCAGACTCGAACCCGGGTTGTTTGGATCTCCTCTGGGTCGAACGTGTGGTTTTGATTTTAAGCATCAAGTCCTTTTTCGTGCTTTTCTTAACTCTCTCTAATGTTTTTAATCATGATAAAGTTATTTGGTTGTAATATATTCTCAAAGAAAAGAAGATATGTGTTTAGAAACGAGCTCACCTCTAATCTCAGCTGTCGTACATGAGTTTTATCAATACTAATTTAAGGACTCTTGTATATATCTAAAGAAGATATATCCCCATAAAAAATGGTTAAAGATGATCATAGAGGACACTGGTGACAACTGAGAATTGACGAATAGAGGGGTAAACAGCTAGACGAGACGACGAGCAAGCGACATACCTCCTGCATTATTGGTGCCTGCCAACATCTTGGTTCATTCGTATGAAGATGGACAAGTTCTTTTTTTTTTCTCAACATAAGATGGTGACAGACGATGGCCTACTAGCGATTTGTTGGAAAAAAAGGGAAATTATATTATTCTCAGCTTTGGCTCTAAGTAATATAGCCGATGGCTATAACTTTCAACGGGGTTATAGCTATTAGAAATATACGTTGTTATGGATCCCGCTTCATTTTCCAGCCCTCCCAATAGCAAGTGAGGCATGAGAGATTGATGAAGATCATCCCTTTCCTGAATAACCAAAGCAAAGAACATAAGAGTCACATGATGGAACCAATATCTTATTTTATGTTATGCCTTTGCAAGCATACAGGGGGTTCCAATATATAAAGGGTTATAAGTAACTCCTATAAACCTTGGTATGAGCCCATAATGTGTAAATTCCACAAAAGAATTCTAAACACTCCCCTTGGACTAATGCCACCATTAACTCATGCTTCGTTAAAACTCTAAAAAAAAGTGCGAAAAATATGAAGAAAGAGTACATTTAATATATTGCACTTGTTGCCACATTAAAGTTTTGTGAGAAACTTTAGGAAAACTCACTAGGAAAAGGAGTACAATGACATCTTTGGTACGAACTATAATCTTCAAGATTATAGTATTCATGATATTCAGGACAAATCAATATGTATTGTTATTTAGCGCCGTTCTCCCCTGAACCCAACATCTCTCTCAAATGTCTCATACCGATTCCTTGAACACTTTATAAAATGTGGTCGCCAGAACAGACTTAGTAGATAAATATGCTGGACTTCATATTTTTGTTTGTAAAATATTTACATAACCTTGCTTTTGGAGTTTTTGTGGGTAGAAGAACTCAGGGGCTATATGTTTAGTCATATTTTTTTTGACATAGCGTATCTGCATTATCCTCATAGATAGTAGCGGGTTTTTACGGTATAAAATTAAATCACATGACTGCTGGATATGATTGATCAACCATAGTAGCCACACACACTCACGTGCAGCTTCATAGAGTGCAATTATATATGGGTCATTTGTTGATGCTGCTACTAAAGTATATTTACATGATCACCATGATAGGGCTGCACCACCAGATATAAACAACCTGTTTGAGATCTTACTTTATGCAGATCTGACAGATATCCAACATCTACATAGCTAACCTAGTTGGACTTTGATTTTTTGAGGAAAAATAGAGTGAGATCTTTAGTACTTTTAAGATGTATCAATATTGTCTTAACGCCTACCCAATGCCTTTTGATTGGGACT
>BCLG01001071.1:75072-122742 GCA_001602295.1 Zoysia matrella | reverse complement strand
CCGGGGCGGGGTCCGCCGACGACGCCGTCGTCGCCGTGGGCGGCCGGCGCGCACGCTTGACGAAGGCGAAGAGCTTCATGCGGTCGCTACGTGTTGTTTTGCTGTTTCCTTGGGTGTTTTATTTGCTCTGCCGTTTAGCTGATCTGCATCACGAGTGGTTTTTGTAATGCGCGGCAACTGCGGGTTGTTGGATTATGCACACAGGGTTGCACCACTTGTTTAGGTACAGCAGTGTAAATGACTGAACTGCCCTCGCTTCTTATTAACAGGACTCCCTCCGTCTCGTCTCAAAGTAAGTGATATTTTTAATTTTTTAAAATTAACGTTTAACTATTTATTTTATTTAAAAAATTTATAAAAAAATAAAAAAAAATAAATCAAACTTAAAGTACTCCTAATAATAAACCATTTAGAAGTTTGAAAATTTAAAAGATACTCATTTTGAGACGGAGAGAGTATTATTTTATTACAAAATTGCAAAAAGAATCTCAAAGTCTATCTTGGTTTCATCTCCATGACCCCAACCGATCTCATATACTATATGTTAGCAAAGGGAACAAATTAGAGTGGTTCCACGAAGATTTATTTTAAACTTATCCCATCTTTCAACCACGCCGAAGGAGTCGACCACAAGTCCAGTTTGTTGAGAAAAAGGATACGGGGAGATCACACTTGGACGTCACCTGTATCTTGACTTGTGCATACGCATGGTAATTTCTTTTATTATCTTTCTTGGCCTCTTGGGTGCAACATGATGTTACGCTCGATGATCTTGGAGATTTCCACGCATGGGCTGCAGATTCTTACTTTAATCTCCTATTTTTGGTAAATAAATTGTAGATTGCTCTGCACACTTGCCGCACACATAGTTCATCCAGAGCAAGGTAACTTAAAAAAAAATGAGAATTGAAATTTGAGAAAAATTGTATCAATCTACAACTGCTTTTGAGATCGCAAAGGCATCAAACTCTCTTGCGGCAGATTCATATTCTGGAGATTATCAATTCAGCATATCATGTCATGTATAAAAAAGCATTTTGAAATTTCTGAAAGCGTCGTGTGATAATGCACAAATTTTTTTAATACTCTAATCTAATTGAAGTTTTTTCTGGATTAGCATGAAGTTTTACTTTTCTTAATTTGTATGTGCTGACCTGGTCCGGTTGCTACTCTCAGATCAGAGTACAGACATGCCATGACAAAGTCTAACCGTGCATCCTGATTGTCTCATATTTATTTCTTGAAAAATATGAGTAAACAAATCTGATGTCAACACCTCGCTAGATGCGTGCACATTTGTTTATCGTTCTATCTCTTTCAGATCAGAAACACAACACAGCAACATCGATCTGGCAAGATATATATGTATATTAGGGCTGTAAACCAGCCGAACTCGAGTGAGCCAGATCATCTCAAGCTCGAGTTCGATACATGTACGAGCCGAGCTTGGGATCCGTTCCGAACCAATGGAGGCGGCACCGCGGCGGAGCTTTCGGCAGCGATTTCTTTTTCCTTTCTCCGGAACTGTGGCATGATTCTTGAATGCGGAACTGGGTATGTAGCGGCTATCTCTGGCATCTTGCGTGTTTCTAATTTTGAGCGCCGTGCTATGTGAAATCTTCTGGTTTACACGAGCCTCGTCGAATACTTGGGATTCGGCTCGTGAAAGCTCACGAGCTTCAGTTCAAGATCGAGTTCGGTTCGAATCCTAAACAAGTCGATCTCGAATCGATTTTTTAACTAGCCGAGTTCGATTAGTTCACGAGCCACGAGACAGCCCTAATGTATACAGTCATCAGAGGAAAAGAAAGACTGCGGTCACAAGCGTCCATAACTTAATTAGTTTCAACAGTTAAAATACACTTAGCTGTGGATACCCAAGCAACTAATACCGCAACACGGCTTGCTCTAATCCATGACTCAATCAAGAAAGCGAAATATTGTCAGAAAAAAATTTGGTTTTTGCTTCCTCTTAATGAAATATACATTAAGGCGCGTTATCAAAAAAAAAGAAGGGTTTTTAGAAGCTACACGGATTCAGTCTTTCATTATTTTCCTGAATAATAGTACTACTATTCTAGTGCCAAGATTTGTAGGCTAGTTACAGAAAGAGAAGGAAAAACTTGCACAAAAAAAGACGTTTATGCACCCTTGTTTCAAATATGCTGTGCAATTCAGTGAAGAGATTGAAGTCAGCTCTGATCTCTCCCCTTAAAACATTTACATGATTTTCGTTCTCGGTAGCCTGGGTACTATCTCTCTTTTTTGCACGGCTAGGAGTATGTCACACTGAGAAAAGGAAGGAAAAAGAACACTTAGCCCGAGGAGTATCGCTTTGCAGAGTAGTACCTGAGGATGTGGAATCCGGACGCACCATTACAAAATACGTAGAGGAGAAGAAATCCAAAGAAAAGTCACAAAGATTACAAAAGCAACAACTGAAAACAAATGACTGGTAATACAAGTGGTCCAATGACATACCCCTTTCCCATGATTGATTGATTAATCTTTAAAGGGCCGCTCGGTTAATCTTTTTGTCACCTTCACCCTGCACTCATGTCTCACCCGCTGGTCACTGCCTGGAAGCTGGCATCAGTTAAACACGAGCCCTAGTTATCTGCTCTCAATCTTACAGTATTCTGCTCCAATAAGAGTGTCCAGTTCCATTGAGACGTTCTTTCTACTACGAAGAGGAGTCAGCTTCCACCGATAAATGAAAAGAATGCGGAAATAAGTATATGTGATCAAACTTGCGTACCGAAACTTCCGGCGAGCTAGAAAACCCAAAGAGAGTGCCATGGTATCATGTTCTTAAATCGTTAAAGTGGCCTCTTGCATGCTTTTTATCTCCTCGTACAAGAACCCAAACCGTTCTATATAAGTGGCTCCGCGTGAATTAGTGGGTGCGAATTAAAGGGCCTTTCGCGCCATCAGATGACAAGAGCAGTGACGGAAAGTCGATCACCTGCAGGAACTGGTCAGGCCGCTTTGTCGGTTCAGTTGGGAAAGCGGAAAATCCCGGCGAAATCGAACCAAATGGAGGCGTGAGAGGACACCAATATGCGTCGCGTCTCAGGTTGTCCTGAAGAACTGGTCAGACGGCGATGCAAAGCTGGTTTGGGCCATATCATGCCGACATGGGCGAATTGCGCACTGAGGTTGTGCTGAATTTTTCAGGTTCTGGGGAGCGAGGCGTTACTGAAGATCTCTGAACACGGTGGCTGGTACTGAGAGCATCTCCGACAGCTTCTTAATAGTTCCTTTTGAATTAAATTATTAGGAAGATGTAAAAAAACTCTCCTTCAAATGCTCTTTGAAGTCTCCTCAACTTGTTTATCGCCCCAAAAATCTCCCTAAACCCAGGTGTATCTGAGGAGCTTTCTGAGGTTTTTAATCTCATCTGACGTGCAGCTAACTTATAGAACCAATCATTGACTTAATTCAAATTTAAATTATATTTAAAGGAACTGTTAAAAAAGACTATTTACGCAGAAAACGAGGAAGAAAGAGATAGAGATAGAGATTTATTGAGAAAAAAGAAAATGTATTAAAAAGAGAAAAAGATGTATTGAAAAGTGAAAATGGTATATATTGAGAAACAAATTTTAAACGGTAGAATGACTTATATTTGTGAACAGAGAGAGTACCTTTTTAGCTTTTAGTTTTTTTTTCCCGGGGCTGTTGTTGTGTTGGAGACGCTCCGAAGATCCGTTAACGTCTCTTACGCCCCCATCATGATCATGGCATCAACCATGGGACGATGCGACAACTGAATGACTCGGGGAACAGGATGGCAAAGCCTAGGTCGCACGTTTTGCGCTGTTCGGTGGTGATTGCGGAGAGATGAGATCCGCCGGCGCCTGTGGCCTAGAAAACGTGCCGGTTTTGGTTCGAATTGAAGTGCGCAAGCTTTGTGTTTGTGCCTTATTCTCGAAGGCGATCATTTTTTCTTTTACTTTCGGAATTAAGTGCGGTCTCTCATCTTGTACATGCGGGTGTTTGTTTCAACCTTCCGAATGAAACAAATGAGGTTCCGAAAAACAAAGAGATCTTTGAGAAAAACAAACTAAAAGCTTAAAATTTCACAAAAAGCTGTTCTTTTTCTGCATTTTGGTGCGCAATTGCAAAAGCAAACATCCAAAATTCCGTCAGAAACTTTTCAACTAGCCAGCTTTAAAATCTTCGGACCAAACAAAACTAGCAGTAGTATGTGCCGTCGATCTTCGATCGGCTACTGCAATTTTTGGCAGTTCCAAACTGTGGACAAAATATGTGACGAAGTTCTCGTCACCATCTTGGCGATACAGAGCTCGACCTCCTTGCTCGCCCCCAACTGGACCTGGAATTCCAGACGCCACTCTTATCCTAAGCGCATCAAGGATCACCTGTTGCAACGGCAGCCCAGCGTGGAGCGATCTCAGCAGCACGTTGTCACCTGAGACGAACGCAAGGGAGACAACGAGTTCAGGAAGAAGACCCGGTGCGTTTGTCAATTCGTTGGAGTGACAGCAAGGGGACCGCGCTAGGCTATGCACTAGCAGTAGCCCCCGGAGAGGCCGGCGGCCGGCCGGTCTGTTCGTCCGCCCTCCGCCGGCGTGCACAGCGACGCGACGAGGGGTCCAATCGAGCCCGGCTGAACCAGGCGATCGCCCTGCGTGACTGCGTCGGGGATGGAGACGGACGGCGATGGATGCAGCGGGGTCGTTGACCGGTGAAGGGGGAAGTCCTCGCTGGGCCTGAAGCCCAGACGCATCTTTGGGCTACGGCGGCCGGGGATATCTGAGACATATGGGCGCAGGCAGCCGAATGGAGCCGAGGACAGGAGAAGAGCAGACCCTGTGCTGCGGCGTCGTTGTCCTCCTGCCATCTTGCGAAATTTGAAACCAGTTCCATTTGGGCCAAGCGTTCCCTTCCCTCCTCGTCTGATGCCTTGCGCCCGTGCCGGCCGGTGCTCTGGTCAGGCACCAGCACGTCCATTCGGAACGCACGCGTGCGTGCTCCGTAGCTTAGATTAGCAGGCACACAGGTGGCTGCTGACTAACAACGGGTCGGCTGGGGTGGCGGCGTATGGCGGGCACGGTCCATGCCGAGCAGGATATCTCGTAAAGATGAGCGGCCTTTTTGACCACGATTGTGGTGATGACCATACTTCTGATTCATCTGTCGATCAGCACCGCGCATGAAAGATAACACGAACGGTAAACTCGTACGCGCTCATGCCCCCTACCCATCTGTTCTTTTCGTTCAAAACGGAGGGATCAGTCTGCAAGTCTTATGTTCTAATGATTCTGAAATACCGTATGCTTCAGCCACACAGCTTGTTAATTACTCCTGGAGCAGCAGTTCTAAGGTGGTCGACCTAGAAAAGCAGCTGGTTGCAGCGAGCTAGCTTCGTAGATTTCCATCGATCGCAGGAACAAAAAGGAGACGAAAAGTTTCTGTCAGCTGGCACCAAACAACACCAGAATCTACCGTCTGTTCACCATCACGCAGTACTCGTAATTTGGAAGCGTGACTAGATCACCATGTCTCATGCAGTGGTGGTGCCGGGTTTTAATGGTCGGGTATTCCTTAAGTTAAAAAATTATTACATTATAAATGTGTAAACTTCAGCGCAACATATTAATTGTTAAAATAAAAATTTAAAATAATTAACAATTTACAAAATTTGATCTGTTCTTAATATTTTATGATATTTAATATATTGAATTGATTATATTATTAAATTATGATATGAATATACACATATATACTCAATTTTAATTTTTTTTCCGCATAAACCGGGTATTCCTGTGAATACCTAAGCATCATGGGAGCAGGCATCATGGGAGCTCCGCCCATGGTCTCATGTGTGGGTGGAAACATAACTTGAGGTTGGACACTGCACGCTCCTCCGTTAACCCTATGTTTTATCCTCTCAAAGAGCATCCTAAAAGCTCGGTTAATAAAAAGTTCGTTGCCGACCGCTGCTGCCTAGGAAATTTCGTCAAAAATGATGGGAAAAAGCGGAAGCAATGCAGGGGTACGTTCTGAAACCTCAACAGATGAGTAAACTCTAGCGCTATGTACATCGCTACTATGGCACAGTGCCTCAATCACTTGAGACGGACGGATCAAGAACACATCCTGGGGAGTGACCTCGCCGTGCAGGTGCTGCTGCCTCTCACGGGCCTGGCGGTCTTCATCTTGGTCATCTGCGCCTTCATCCGGCCGCATACCTTCTCCAGCTCCATCACCCGCAAACGCATTCCGTCCAGGAGCGACGTCAGGTTCTGGTTCTCCAGCGACAGGTGGTCCAGTCGCCCGGCGTACAGGACCACCTGGCCGTCGGTCTCGACGTCGCGGCGCTTCCCGGTGTACAGAAGAGGAGGAGGGGTCACCGGCTTCAGCTCGCCGGAGTCCCGGAGGGCGAGGCTCTTGAGAACCGTGTGCTGTGACGCCAGGAACCCGGCGTTCCGCGCCAGGTGCTTGCAGCATTCCGGCGATAGCTTCTCGTAGATGAGCCCGTTGCAGATCTTCAACTTCTCGTCGTCTGTCAGGCAGGCGTGAACCTGTAACATCAAACAGGCTAATTTTTTTCAGACAATCAATTGGTGCAGAGAACATTCAGAACTCGAGTCCTGAATTCCATGGCTACAGCGCATATACTAACTACTAGTACTATAATCGTACCAACATGCTTGCGACAAATGAGAAATCATTTTTTTTCTAAGAAAAATTTACGCGGAGTAACGTGAAATGCTGACGGGATTAGCAGTGGCGCGAGAGAATGTACCTGAAAGTAGAAGTCGATGGCGCGGTACAGCGCGTCGTGGCAGTCCCTCGCCGCGGCGGGGAGAGCGGTGGCGAGCTCGACGAACTTGGCCGGGCGCAGCGACGGGTCCGGCGCCACCTCGGCCAGGTACAGGTCCACGAGCCTGCCCACCTTCTTCAGCCTCGCCGGCTCGTCGACGTCCCCGCCGCTGCGGAAAGCCTCCAGGAACCTGAGCACGAGGTTCACGTCGTACAGGCTGCCCGTCCCGGACGGCGCCGGGACGAGCAGGTTGTCGAGCGTCGCGTGCTCCAGCTTCCGCCCGATCATGTCGACGAGCCGTTCCTGGCAGGCGTCGGCCAGCCGCAGCGGCGCGGAGATCCTCAGGACGCCGAAGAGTCCCCTGCACGAGACCGCGGTCCGGTCGAGGCGGGCCAAGACGGCGACCGCCGCCTCCAGCATCGCTCTCTTGTCCTCGGCGCTGGCGCCGGCGACGCGGCACTTGAGGTAGTGGAAGAGGAACCGGGCGACGACGCCGTGGTCGGCGCCTCCCCTGGCCACGAGCGCCGCGGCGACGCGCTCCACCGCGCCAGGGCCGAGCGCAACGAGGTCGTCGAACCACCACGTGCGGCCGGTGGCGGTGGAGGAGGAGCCCCGCAGGCTGAGGCCGCTGCTAGTCTTGGTGTCGCACGAGAGCCGGCACGCCGAGCTCTCCGGCGACGAGCTCGTCGTCGGGGTGGCGCCCTCCCCGGCCGGGGGCGCGGCCACGTGGGACGCCAGCGCGGACACGGCCCGGTCGAACGCGCCGGTGGTGTCCACCAGCGGGCACCGTTTCACGGCGTCGACGACGCTGTGCCACTGCCAGTGCGGCATCTCTTCGAGGGCCTTCTCCGTCAGCCTCACCAGGCTCGGCGCGCCGGGGGACGCCGCCATGTCCAGGAACTCCGCCGCGCACCGCAGCGCGCAGGCGTTGGTCGCAGTCACCGCGACGCCGAGGTCCCCACCGGTGTAACAGAACCGTGCACAGCACCACCAGTCTCAGACGCCGCGTCCCCGAAGCTATTGTCGACAGCCTCTTGATCCTATGCCGCGGAACAGCGCGAGAACCACTGGTGCAGCACCACCAGTCCTGCAATTTATCCAAAAGGCGACCAATTCATAACCGAGACGCCATCACGTTTAGGAACCACGCACTGACCCATTTGCAAGAACCCGAATTTTAACGTTGACGCGAAATGTAAGAAAATGGAGTATCAGGTCTCCTTCTTCGCAGAGAACAATCCACAGGCTTTGAATTGCACTCGTGGAAGAAGCTGCGAAATGTAGGAGGCACAGTTAAGTTACCCACCGAACGGCGTTAAGCCTTGCCTGAGAAAGGGTACTCCACTAGGGAGGATGAGCTGTACTAGCTGTTAGTTCATCAAGCCGGACGAGGAGGAATGACTAATGAGGCTCCATTTACGCCATTTAAGAGAGGAAGGAAGGACGGACCGGGCATGGCGAGCCGCCAGCCGGTGGCGCAGCTCTCATTGATGGTGATGGTGAAACGGACACCGCTTCGCTGTGCACTCCGCCCGGTAGTAGAGCTGCGCTTACATGGAAGCTTGCGACGTGCTCTCACTCTGAAGCAGAGTACTCCTCCAACCGGATCTCTATTTTTCACTCCCTATCATTGATAGATAGAGAATTCTTCATCCAGTGTTCACTCCCTATCACACTCCAACCGATTCTTTAAATCAGCATCTCTATATCTCATTCAACATTCTATAACTAATTTCTCCAACGGCTATTTCCAATGGCTATATTCCAACGGCTATATTTTTTATCTCTCTATGTATGTGTGTTTCCGACATCTGGTTCATTCAAAATTTTCTACTATCTTGTTCTTTCACTACTACTCAAAATGAGTCTCGTTGCTACCTTCGCTATCTTCGTCATGTCCAAGAGTCATCATCTTCGGATTTGGCATGCTTTCTTTGGATTACCAGGTTCTCACAATGATATTAATGTTCTCCACCGTTCACATCTTTTTGCAAAGCTAGCTGAGGGACAGGCTCCAGAAGTTCATTACACAATCAATGGCCATAACAATAAAATGGGGTATTACCTTGCAGATGAAATTGTATCCTCAGTGAGCCACATTTTTTAAACCCATACGAAGACCACGAGACAATAAAGAGAAATATTTTACCACAGCACAAGCAGCAGTTAGAAAGAATGTGGAACATGCCTTTAGAGTTTTACAAGCACAATTTGCTATTGTTCGGGGGCAGCTCGATTTTGGGATAAAGATACACTAAGACAAATCATGAATGCTTGTATCATCATGCATAACATGATCGTTGAAAATGAACAAGATGAAGATGATGGACAAAATGAGGTTCTACGGTATGATGATGTTGGAGACGAGGTGAGACCTTCCACAACTCCTACACGTGAACTACATGAATTCTTTGAAGCTCATCGTGCTATCAGAGACAGAGGAATTCACTCTCAACTTCAAAAAGATCTAATGGAGCACCTTTGGCAACGTCATGGACACTATGGTCATTAGCATTTATTTTATAGTACTTCGAGTATGTACTAATTACTACTTCAATCATGTAATATTAGCCATCTTAACATATATTGTAATAATAATGTACTCTGATATGCATTCCGTTCAAATTAAACAAGTTGCTGGGATATAACAACTATTGCAACCAAAAAAATCACATATCACACATGAATTTTTATTTGTAACAACAGGATCGAGTGAGTATTCTGCAATTGCAAAAAGGCAGGCAGCAGCAAGAAAAGCAAGCGAGCAGAAGCATACGCGGCAACGCATCAGTCAGCAAGCAGCAGCATACTCGGAGACGCATCGTCCGTGCGCGGGCCAAGAGCTGCTTAAGCTGCCACTGCCAGCGCAGGCAAGCGACTCACCTCGAGCGTGGAAACCGGCGAGTCCCACGGCGGCACGGCCTCGAGCGACGGCGGCGCGCCGCGTCTGGCGGTCTGGGGACGCCGCGACAATGCTGCTCGATCCCTCCGTCAAGATCTAAACAATCTCTCTCTCTCCTACCTCTCAATCCATCACAAATCCGGCTAGATCGAGTACCTACAATCTTGTAAATCGCTGCTGTGCAAGAATCGGAAGAGGAAGGGGATGAATTTTCACGAGGTGGGAGATGGCGCGACCGACATTGGTGGTTGCTGGATACCGATCTGGTTTCAGCCTCTACTTCTAGCGATCGGAGAGGGGAGGATAAAGACCTGAACAGTGATTGGGAGCCGGATGAAGAATCGGTTGGAGGACGTCTTTTTGCTCGTATTCTCTAACTGGCAGTCGTAACAACGGAGTCAAGCCGGCGCAGGCCAGAGTACTGACTGAAATTAAGGTGATTCCATCAGAGCGCGACAAGCAACCTTCGGATTGACCCTACAAGAGGAGTAGTAAGCTACTGGTCGTCCGCAAAATTACAGCAAGGACAGGGTGCGAGGCGCCAGACAAGGCGGCGATTCTAGGCCAGCGAATCGACCTCCACAGGGAAAGGACCCAGGAACTAGCAGTCCGGTGTAGCACCGGGACATGACAAGCCGCACACGGCCCGACGACCTGCGGCCGGGGTAGATAGCGATCGAGACCAAGAGGAAACCCGCCGGAGGAAAGGGATGGAAGAGGCCGAATCGGGGAAGAAGGCCGCGAGCGTGGCGCCAAAACTCTGGGGACTACCTGGAACGACTTGGATAGAGGATCGAACGAACGCTAGAGGTCGAACCCGGGCTCGGTTCCATCAGGATGCGGCGAAGCGGAGTCTGGACCTCCGGCGGGCAGCCGTAGAACCCAGCTGCTAAACAACATTAATTTCGAAAAGGGTAATAAAAGAAAAAAAAACACAGAGAGATCAGAGAGAGAGAGAGAGAGAGAGAGAGAAAGAGAGAGAGAGTGTGGCGCCCTAGGCTGCGGAGTGTGGACTGTGGACAGACAGCATGCTGCCAAGTGCCAACCTAGGGGGACCAGACCAAAACATCATCGTCTTGAACCCAAAGCAAGCGGCCGCGGCGACCGTGATCCAGTCCATGGCGGAAGCGAGAAGAAGAGCGAAGTCGAACGAAGCGGGAACGAAGAGGCAGAGACGAGTGATCCGTTACCTTATCAACGACGAAGAGCTCCTCGCCGTTCACGTCCACCTCAAGAAAGACGAGGCGCACGGCTCATCCATCTGTCCGGGAAACGAGCGGAGCCCTCGTTATTATTACTTTCATCAAAGCATCAACGTGCCGTACATGGTGGGGAGCGAAGGGAGAACGAAAAAGGCCGCGCGATGATGGGGATGGAGGCGGGCAGGGAGGGACCTGGGAGGGACGCAAAGGCCGGCCAGCGGAAAAGCCGAAACCGCAAGCTTCTACTGCTGCTTGCTCGAGTCGAGCCAGACGAGGTTGGTGGATCCTGGCGAGCTGCCGCCTCCGACTGGCACCGACGACAGCCCTCCCTGCAAGTGGAGCGTGCAGCGCAGAGGGAGGTTTGGGATGCTGGCATCGATCAGAGCTTTTCTGTATCAAAGATATGGGCAACAAAAAGACGGTGGTTTTGAATTTGTTAGACACTCTTAGTGCTAGGGAGTAGTGGGTTGCTGTAGACTGCTGAGGAAGGAGGAACAAGAACAAGTTGTCTGTGTGTGTGTCGGCTAAGATTGGGTAACCACAGCATCCGAGTCAGTCATATCCATGCCACGCTAAATAAGGTATCCTCTCCCTGATTCTGTTTCTTTTTTTTTTTTTACGGTGAGATTCTTACGCCTTCTCCAACTACAGTCCGTATTACAATGGACACTAATAAATGTTTCATGTACCAGCCTTGCATTTTGTTGGTACCGACCGTAAACTCTCATGATATGCGGCTTCTTTTGCGTAAAGCGATCGAAAAGAGGGTCTCTTCGCTCGGGGACACGCCGAGACATCGCCAAGGGTTTCTTGTTACCCCAACACCGTGCTTTTGTTTCTCAATCAAGGATCCCACGCCGGGTGGGAAGGGAACGCCTTTGTCGACGCGCGTGATCCCACGCACGCATGACTCCAGTCCAGATTGACGGATGGATCAGCGATCTTCTCCCAAATTTCCAGCTTAATTACTAATCGCCATGTCTCTGCATGCAGTTCTCTCCTTTTCCCACCGCCACAGTAAAATTTCAAATTAAGTTGAGAGTCGCTACAGTAAAGATGCTGGTCACCTAGCCGCGACAAAACCAGCTCCCACTCAATCGATCGATTGCAGTAAAACACACAGGTGCTCCTCGGGTCATGCAGCACGGTTGATCTGCCGGCCGGCCTTGTCTCCACAACACAGCTACACATCCACACGGAGGTCTATGTATGCAGCAGCACGAGTGCGCGCACGAGCTTTTTTGCGCGCACGGGCATGGCCTGAGTGCGCGTCTCACGGGGAGAATCCAGACGGTTCTGTTTGTCCACACTCCACAACAAAACGATGCAATTCGGTACAGCACTACTCAATTAATTAAGCACCCCAATGCATGTTACGACAGACCCACGCATGCACGCATCAACTAGATAACGATCGGAGAAGTTATTACTTACTGTACGTTCTCTAGTCACCGGGGCGCACGCAGCAGCGGCGGGATTTTGGTCGACCATCCGGAGGAAGAAGAAGCAAGCCAATGGTGATCATCACTTGCAGGCGACGCAAACGGTGGCCCGTCCAAGGCGCGGTTGCCCTGCACAAAAGTTCGAGCGACACGCAGCAGCGGCGGGATTTTGGTCGACCATCCGGAGGAAGAAGAAGCAAGCCAATGGTGATCATCACTTGCAGGCGACGCAAACGGTGGCCCGTCCAAGGCGCGGTTGCCCTGCACAAAAGTTCGAGCGACATGTCCAGCATTCAACAAGGTATGAAGAGTTCTCGCCTCACCTGGAACACTACAGTTCCCCCCATGGAAGCTACTGTACCAGTGTAGTATTATGGCGAACGTGAAGTAGCTTGTCAGCATTTCAATTCCACATTTATTCTTTTTACAAAGACTCAACATATTAGGACGACTCAAGAATTCCCATTTCAATGGCCCCTGGGGTACGTGTATCTAAGACGAGCAGCACCGCGATGTGAAACTGCTGGAATTTGTGGCCGACACTTGAATGGATTCTCCCTCTCTGATGCTAACAGACCCTCCCGATCCAGGTTCTGATGACATGGGCTTCTTGCTGATGATTCGGTATATCTCGGCAAGAACGGTCTGAAAAGCCTTCTCCACATTTGTCGCATCAAGCGCAGAGGTTTCAATAAAGAACAACCCTTCACTCTCTGCAAAGCTTGCTGCATCCTCAACCGCAACAGAACGGAGATGCCTAAGGTCGATCTTGTTACCAATAAGCATGACAACAATGTTGGAGTCAGCATGATCTCGGAGCTCCTTCAGCCACCGCTTGACGTTCTCAAATGTCATTGCCTTGGTGACATCATAGACTAGCAATGCCCCTACAGCTCCACGGTAGTAAGCACTTGTAATTGCTCGGTACCTTTCCTGACCAGCAGTGTCCCATATTTGAGCCTTTATAGTCTTGCCATCCACCTGAATCATAGATATCACATTTTGTAACGCTGTAATACCAGTGGAAGAATAATTCACCTTTGTTAACAAAAATCAAGGTTTATTATGGTAATATATTGAATAGAGTATGCAAATGGAACATGCTGCAGAAAGTATTATTCAGCAATATAATGAAAGGGTTAACCAAATATCTAAAAGGAAGATTCAAGTACATATCGAGCTTCCAGTCTATAATAAATTTCATATTTGATCTCTTGACATTCATAACCGTATAAATAAGTTCAAGCTCTTTTATCATGTAAAACGAACTAATTGTTCGATGTGATTTGAGTAGACAAGCTCTTTTATCATGGCCATCTGTCAAACAGTGTGGTGAATCAACACTAGATAGTAATATTTCCTAGATGGAAGAACTTACAAGCATATTGGTATTTATCAACTAGCTGTTTTGAATGTTTCTTTGGTTTGAAAGCTAAATCCACCCAACCTTCAAACATATCACCCAGAGGCTATGTTCCCTTCCTTGTCCATAGAAGTTATGTCCACACACAACAACAAAAAAAAGAAATCAAATGCCTAATGCTAGAACCGAAGCAGGTGCCAAATCTTCAACCTTTTTCACCATGGTCGTTACAATGAGCAAAGCAGTGCAGTGTATTCTACTACTACAGAATAATAAAACAACTCCAATCCCCAAGGTACACCTAATAAACAATGGCAATGTATATTGCTTGCTTGTGGTGGTGCTGGAAATGAGTGAGTAATCAATAATGCAAGACCATGTCAGTAACTAAGTATCAAATTATCCAAGTTCAATGTGTATTAGTCTAAAACGAGAAGTAATTTTCACAAAAGGAAGTACATGTCAGTCAGCAATACTTAATTTAACTATAACATTCATTTTGAGACTTCAACTACCAAGGCCTCTAGGAAACACGTACAGGTTCTGATAACCCTTCCAAAACTTGTCTACTTGAACACCAGTTGGGAGGGTAATGAAATAAACACTATGATGTATAATTTAATTGCAAGTTTACAACTTCCCCTTGCCCAAAGTTTAATTAGTGCATCTACATTTTATATTCCACATCCTTGCATTGGCGGATTGGCCTGGCTTTAACAGTGTAGGACCATGATACGGCTTTTAAGGCTTCAAACAATTGTGTGGACCAGTACATGCCATTCTTCACTATAGTGCCATTCTTCACTATAGGGCGTTCATATCCACCGCTATTTTGAGATCTCAGCTAATGATTTATCTTGGTCAGTAAGACTCGAATTTATTCTGAGAGCACTTCACAACCATCAAGCCTTAGTTCAATAATTAAACCTTTCCACGGATGAACACCATTAAGATCAAGTCGCCTCATGTCTTTCAGGTGCCAGCAGCACAAAGACGGTGGGTGGATGCCTATGATCAAGGCTCCAGAACGGAAGTACTCACACCATAGCATGACTCCAAGGCAAGTCATGTAACAAAATCATAGAGGCAAGTTTGATGCTCAAGTTCCCCAACGTACCCATCCATTCAATTGTCCTGGTTGCAGTAATCAGGAGACTGATCCTGTACAGGGCGGAAGCAATTATGCTGACTTACACAGGTCATCAAGGATGGCTAACAATTCAACCAAATCTTATTCAACATAATCTTCTAGTTTCCTACTACCAATTTCGCATATCCATATTTCTGGAAAGCATTCACTGAGCAAAACGAAACGAAAATAAAACGATATCCGCGCGCCACGGTTGAATTAAAATTCGTCGGAGATAAGAAGCACTTGCCGCAACTAATTAAACCTTAGCGCAGCAGTAACATGCGGTCACCAGGAATTTTCCCCACTCCCTTTCAGAGACCAAGGAGCTAAATTCGTACAGCAATTCCGCGCGGTTGCAAGCGAAGTACCGCTCAAACCCAATACACCAAAGCGAGGAATCTCCCCCGCAAACATTTCCAGCGGCGCAACACCGAACACAATTCGATCCGAGGCGGGTAGTCCACGAAACGTACGGAGGTAGGAGAAGGAGCGGGGGGTAACGGTTGCCGGACCTGGACGGTGCGCGTGGCGAACTCGACGCCGATGGTGGACTTGGAGTCGAGGGCGAAGCTGTTGCGGGTGAAGCGGGAGAGCAGGTTGGACTTGCCCACGCCGGAGTCGCCGATGAGCACCACCTTGAAGAGGTAGTCGTACTCGTCGCCGCCCTGCTCCCACGACGCCGGCCGGCGGGCCATCGGCGCCCTTCCTTCCTTCCTTCCTCTGATCGCCCGCCGTTCGGCCCGGGCCTGCGTGCTTGAAGCTTGCAGTGCTCGGCTCGGCTCAGGCTGCTGCTGTCGCTGTAGCTTTGGAACGCGTGATGGGTGGGAACAGAGAACAAGGGCCGTTCGTTGTCGTCTTTTCTCCTGGTCCTGGGGGAGAAGCCGAGAGGCTTCTGAAAAAGTTTGAAAAGTTTAAATTTAAATCGCTACAGCTTGCTTCTAAAAAAGTTTGAAAGGCTTCTGAAGTTCTACATGAAAGTGTCCCCCGAAAAAAAAATTGCCAGCTCAACGCATATGCACCGAAAGTAAAGAGGGGGAAGCTTCATGGTCTCGAAAATTAGCCACGGAAAACCTTTTTTAAGTGCTGGAGTATATTACAGGCATTTCGCACAATCGCTCCTATCATCTGCGACAAATGTGCGGACCACACACCACGAAAGGTAAAGAGACCAGACGAGCCATACATCTTTCGAATTGATTAGGCAAATTAATCCAACAGAATTTCCGTAGAGACGTTCGTCCTCCTGCTAGCGACTGTTGAAAGGACCCGGTTTCAAAATTTCCATAGGGATCTCAAAGCCACGATTTGAAACCGTCAAACGGTCCTTTTGTGGAAAGTGTTAAATCCAAGCTTATTTGCCACACATTCTCCCTTCATTCTCATAATTGACATCATCTCTAAAATATAACTTCGACTTCTAACTTTTTTTTATAAAATATTTATTAAAAAGTAACATATATATTTTTACAAAAATACTTTTAAAAATAACTATTACTCATATGATTTTCATGTTTTTAAATTAACAATTTAAAAATTATTCGTAACTTATGTTTTTAATGTTTAACCAAAGCAATATTCAAAACAACTTGAATTATAAATATGGAAGGATTACAGATTAGCAAGTCCAACGCACTGCTGAGGTGACATGAAAGGCCGCAGCCGGAATCATTAGGACAGATCACATCATGAAACAAGATGTCACTCCGTGTTAATGCTGAGGAGAACAACGTGGACCATCCGCACATCACAAAACACAGTTAGCAATGACAGAGACACGCACCATAGCTTATAACGAACATGGTGGAAACTCTCCCAATTACCACGTGAATTGAAGGAACTCCGAAAGAGTTCTATGGTGGAGATAAGAAAGGTATACCCCGTACGTAGAATGAATGCTGACAGGCAGAAGATACCATGACAGTATCCAGAATCATCAGAAATCTGGCAAAAATCTATGTTCACTTTTCTTGAGGTTCACCCAAATCGCAGCTTGAACCTGAACGAGCATTTAGTGGTCCTATATCTGGGACTTCTTCAATACCTTCAGCAGGCTGAGGGAGAAAACAATAATAAGTATTACATGAAATCTCAAAAAAAAAAAAAAAGAGAGACAAATTACCTGCAGGAATTCTAGAAGGCGCCATAGTAGGTAATTAATTATCATAACCAGGCAAAACAATTTCCCTGCCCAAGCTCCACAACTGAGATATCTACACAAAGAAGCAGCACTCTGTTGAGTCTATTTCAATTTTCAAGTTTTATGAAGGTGCAACAAAATAGTGATATTGCCCATTGTTTCTAGAGCTTGTCAATATCTAGCATATACTCCCTACAAAGTATAATTAGACTTAGTTTGAACCATGGGACAAAAAACTGCAATAAAACAACTAACAATTGTGCTTCCTTTGGGAAAAGATGACTACTTTTAACTGTGAATTTCATATACTTACCGAGGAAGACGGTCTAGCAAATCTGTGGTTGAGGACTGCATTGCATGATCATAGACAGCCTCTGTTCTTTCAGCCACATCATCCCAACTATAAAGTTTTTTCAGCTACAATGCACATTCAAAGAAATGAATCAGCACAATTAGTTTTCCACTAAAAACGGTGTAATGCAAAATGCCCAAAATGGACAGGGTTAATGAGACAATAAGTGCACACAAAGGTATAGAGGGTTTTAACTCACCCGAAGATGCATAGCTTGCGGATCTATGTTAGGTAGCATATTTATAGCTTTCTTGATTGCTAGTACCAGATCTTCTGGAGCAGGTTCTGCAAGTACAATCATGTCATCTGGAAGAACCTGGAAAAGAAAAATGGTTTGTCCGAAACTGCATGTTGTGGGTTTTGTATGATCAGATGAGGCCAGATATGCAGCACACACCTCTGGGACACCGCCAACCCTGGTGCTCACTGTCAATAGTCCACAGCTCGCTGCTTCCAAAATGGCTATGCAAAATGCCTCTGTAAGAGAACTAAAAATAATAACAATGTTTCAGTGTTACTGTGGTTCATCCATGCATCCTTAAATCAGATACAAAGTAAAATAGTTCTATCTTCTACTAACGAATATTACATCCCCACAAAGAAGATATAAAATAAAGCAAGATGACAAAAAGGAAAACAACTCCATCCTTCTATTTACCCAAGATCAACAAAATATGTTTTTAAAAGATTGAAAAATATTTCCCACTGTCACAGTTAAGAAGATTTTAAGTATTCACTTGCAGGCCATATTCACTAGACACTCAAGATTCTGGCATAAGAACATTTTTTTCCCAGTTGGAACAATGGTATCCCAAAATCAAACTATCCTGAGATCTCTCTGTCCGAGAATAATAGGAGGCATATACTTTGCAGAAACTAGAAACAAGACTTTATGCTCTATGGAAACCAAAATCATATTGAAAAGAGAAATTAAGAAAAGCTACCTGTTCAAAAATATATGACCAGATATTAGAACTGATCGCACTTGAGCATGAGGCACAGCTCCTAACATCTCAACTCTATCCTGAAGGGAGAATTTCTCCCTCATCTCTTCAAGTCGCACACGTTTTGGGCCATCTCCTCCAACAATAAAGCGAACCTGGCAAATCCATTGAATTAATGAATAGTGATTGGCATAGCAAAGACACCTTAACAAATCTAAAACAATGTACACACCAATGGAGTACTTGTTTGTAGTGCAAGATTTAAATAGACTACCGACCAAGGCAATCTATGATTATATAACACATAACAATGGCTCAACCTCACCTTTGGAAATAGCCGGCACACTTCTGGAATAACTTCCACAAGAAGATCAGCACCTTTTCGATATACTAATCTACTTATCACAACAATAACTATTTCATCGCAGCTTAAGCGCTGTGGGGAGGGAGTAAACATTGCAGTATCAACTGCATTAGGAACCATGAAAACCTTTTCAGGTGGTATCCCAGATCTCAAGACAGTGTTCTCTTTGCTTGTGTGAGATACACATATTGCCTGATCAATATCTGCAAGAGTAAACTGCAGCACCTTATTCATGTGAATGCTTCCAGCATCAGCAAAACCGTAAAGTGAGTGATCTGTGAAGACAACTTTGTACCCCATTGTCCTGGCATGCATCAATGCTTCATGGCACAGTGTTGAAAAAGCCTGATGTCCATGCACAACAGAAATCTTCTCACGAATAAGTATGGTCCTTATAATTGGAAAGGTCAAGAATAATGTAGGCAGTGTATTCTGCATCAGGAATGGCCTCCATGGCACATAATAAACCTTTAGACCATTTGTGACATATCGGACTCCTGAACGGTTACCATAGGCATGTGTCATGACAACAACCTACACGATCAAGCAAAAAAGTTATTTAAAACCAACTATTTCTTCAGATGGTTCCTTCCATCATTCTAATATAAGAATACTTGGTAAGTTTATCTTTTTTTACCACACGACACATGCATGTGAGATTCCTAGAATGAAAAATAGATTAGATGAATAATAACACATATCCATTAGCTTATCAAACATCCTGGAAGAGCAGAAAATAGAATTAAAAATGTTCATAAGAAAGCATAGTACCTTATGACCAAGCTTAAGCAGACATTGCGATAGATAATAGATATGACTTTCTATCCCACCGAAGCTAGGGAAGAAAAAGTCAGACACCATTAAAATCCTATGCTTCCTCCGTTGCTCTTCCATGATGATGGAAATCTGAGAAGTAAGGTAGTGAATCATATATTAAGCGGATACGCCCATTCCCAGTCCAATCATGAGATCAATGCATAATTTTGAAAAAAAAAATCAAACTCCAGTCTTAGCAGAGCATTTATGGTTATAAGCATGGTGAAATGTGTGGAAATACTGATGTTCGCAGATCATCCAAACTAAGGGCCCGTTTGGAATGGAGGAATTCTTTTAGGAAAAAACAAAGGAAACCAAAACAGAGGAAGGGAAGTCATCACTCATCAGAGCGTTTGGAATGAAGCAAACAACCTTTTTATCCGGAATGGGGTGCCCTTACCGTGATTTCACGGGAACAAGAAAATCCACTCCAGACTCTTGTTTTCTCTTCCTTCGCTGAAGCGCACGAGGCAATCTGACGCGATGAGTTCATCGAGATGAGGGGCATTAGCCACTTATTTGAGGATTGAAACCAAGAGTGAAGAAGATGGACTTGCCTGCGTCTCGTCCCTCACGTTGCCCGCAGCCGGGCGGAGGCACTTAAGCGCGGCCGCCGCCCCCTGCTCCCGCGCCGGTCCGCTCACTGACCCAGCCGGCCGCCACCGCCCCCTGCTCCAGCGCGCCTCGAGTCGACTCCTGCCCCGCCTGCACGAACACGAGGAATGAGACAAGGAGACCGAGATGGGGACCTCCCGGGAAAGAGAATCAAGCTTGTGAAAATAGGATACCTTCAGATCCAGTGATGAGTGGTTCTCTGGTCAGGCGGTGGTCATCCACGCGGGCCTGGCCGTCGAAGTGGTTGGTGCACAGATCCCCACGATGAACTCGAAGTTCACAGGCGCCGGAAATTGGAAGCGGCGTGGTCGCGGGCTCGAAGGAGCGCAAAGGCGGCTCCTGGACCGACCGGTAGCGAGGATTATGCGGGATGGCAAAGAGGAGCACTGACGGACGAAGAGCAGGGCGGGATGGCAACTGGGAGCACTGGCGGACGCAGAGCAAGGGGGCTCGCCTGATTCCAGCCGCAGCAGCGGGGCAGGTCGTCCCGCCGCCGCACGCCCCTGTCCGTGCCGACACTCCCTGTCCACGCACCCGAGCTCGGCACTCGCGCTGTTGTATTGCTGCGCCCTGCGCGGCTGCGCCACCGCTCGCCGGCCGGCCACCGCGCACAGGCACGAATAGAGCCACCGCAGGGCCCGCAGCTGAGTCTGCTTCTTGTTGGGCTGAGATTTATTGGGCTTTTGCAGAGTCGTGGTTATGGCCCAGTTGAAGTCAGCGACTCGTGCTTTCAGGCCAGCTCCTCCCAATCGCTCTTCCATCAGCTGAAAATTAAAATTTTTCTTTGGTACCTTCACAAAGGTGTCACATTAACAAAAGATAATCTTGAAAAAATAAATTGGCATGGTAATCTCTCTTGTTGTTGTTGTAGTTCTCTAGAAACTATCCAACACCTGTTTTTTAATTGTCATGTTGCAAGATTTGTTTAGAATACCTTGCATATCACCTTTGGAATTCAACCCCCTTCAAGCATCTCAAATATGTTTGGTTCTTGGCTTCTTGGAGTTAGTTCAAAGCTTAGATACCAGATTTTGTTAGGAGCTGCAGCTCTTTGTTGGGTGCTATGGTTGAATAGAAATGATATGGCATTCAAAGAAGCTAAATCTAATTCTTTTTTGCAGGTAATTTTCAAGGCAACATATTAGATACGCACATGGTCGCTGCTGCGTAAAGAGGAGAAAGTGAGAACAAATCTAAAGGAAAGTTGTCGTCTTTTGGAAACGGTGATCATGGAGGTCTTCGCTAAATTTGGCTGGAAGTTTAGGAATAGAATTGAGGAGTAGCCTCATTTTTATTTGGTGGTATTTGTTTTAGTATGGTCATTAGAGCACTGTTAAGTTGTGTTGAGAGTCTAAATGCTCTTTTGGTATAATGAAATGCTGTGTACATCCTTCATCGGATGTAGAGGCTGGAACCTTGTTCCCTTATCTAAAAAAAATCATCCCTGGCATCTTGTTCATGCGTCTGCAAACGGAAGTGCGCCTTCTATAATTCAAGGGCATTCAGCTGAATGCCCAAATCTTTTTGTGAAAAATTGAGTGTGTAGATAAATATATTTGCATATATTTATGCATGTATACAAGCAAATAAGCCTAAAGCTCTTGTCTCTCTGTCCCAAAAGAACATCTCTCTGGTCCATTTATATCCTCACCGACCCTTGTAGTTCACGTACAGCGAGCACTGCTGTCGATCAGGCGGGAGTGCTACTTCATCTGCCCTGATTCCCCTCAAATCTCCCCCTTCCCAAAATCCCTTGAAAAAAATCATTTCCCCCATTTGTGGCTATAATGAATCAATTTGCAAGCAAGAGAAACTTCTGCATGCACGGTGGACATGAGGATCACGAGATTTTTTCAATTCTTACCAATAAATACGTCGACCTTTCAATACTTACCAATCTATTCGTAAACTTTTCATTTAAAGCCACTAAATATGTTTTTCACTTCAAAAAATACCATTTCTTTGAAATTTTAACATTTTTATCGTTTTATATTGTGTAATAATGCATTATATTTATTATACTATTAGCATCACATAAGCTCAAATTTTGTTTATTTTAACACAATATAAAACAGTGAAAATAATTAAAATTTTAAAGAAATGATATGTTTTGAAGTGAAAAATGTATTTAGTGGTTCCAAATGAAAAGCTTACGAATTGAACGGTAAGAATTGAAAATTCGCGAGGATCACAGATCATCAGTATCTTGTTTTCATGGCTTCAAACCAATGGCATGGTGGACATCAGGTCATCAGCAACTATTGTAGGAGTAGTACGTAAGCCTGAACCAGAATATGCTCCTCGCCTCCTCTTACTTCAGTTTACAATTCACTCATTCAGTGAAATGTTATACCAATACTCAATTGATTTTTTTTTTTGTTGAACTGTGGATTGTCTTTTGAAGTTTGAATGCCCAGCCATGGATTCCTGAGTCCGCCACTGCTCTGGATTGGAGGGTATATGGATGGCATCGGTGCCAAGGTGAAGGAACGATCCCCTCATTCCAGTTTGAGTTTCAAAGACCGCCAACTGAACATCAAGCATTTGGGTTTTATCTATGTTGATCTGTCCAAATTATCAACTACCCTACCTCTTCATTTGGAATGCCAGAACACCGCTTGAAATTTGCACGAAATGACGAACTCTTTTATCATACTCACACTACAAATTACATAGGACAGTGGCCAGTGGGCATCAGGCCATCAGCTGGCAGCTGCTGTAGTCAGCTTGTATTTGAGGTACGCTCTGATGAAGGGATCCAGCTCCCCATCCATGACACCAGTGATGTCCGACGTCTCGCAGCCTGTGCGGACGTCCTTGACAAGCTTGTATGGGTGGAAGACATAGTTGCGAATCTGCTGCCCCCACTCCGCCTTCACCATGTCGCCACGGATCTGCTTGATCTCCGATGCACGCTGCTCCTCGGCTATCACCAGTAGCTTCGCTTTGAGCCGGCTCAGGGCCTTTATTTTGTTGGCCAGTTGACTTCTCTCCTCTGCAAAGTTTGAAATGAAAAAAGATTGCAAAATAAGTGTCAGGTGTACTCTGTATAACTTGGGGTTACCTTCAATTCTTTCGATTTAAAGGAAACCTCAGCGACAAACTCTGTCTCATTACCTGAGCAACGAACTGCAATTCCAGTTGGAATATGTACCATACGAACAGCAGTTTCCACCTTGTTCACATTCTGGCCGCCTTTCCCTCCAGCTCTCATGAAGCTTATCTCCAGGTCCTCTTCAGGTATTTCCACATTGAGGGAATCCTCTGGCAGAAGAGGCATAACTTCAACACCAGCGAAGCTCGTCTGCATAAATTATCATATAGCAGTCTTTGATGTTCAACTCAAAAGAGAAACAAAAAGAACTATAAAATGCAAAAACTACCTGACGAAGGCCTTTAGCATTGAACGGAGACTGACGGACAATCCTGTGTGTCCCTTTCTCACCAGAGAGATATCCATAGGCAAATCTCCCTTCTAATTCAACTGATGCAGACTTTATACCAGCCTCTTCACCAGGTGATTTCTCAACTACTCTTGTCTTGTAACGCTGCTTCTCTCCCCATCTTACATACATCCTCAGCAACATGTCAGCCCAATCCTACAAAAATCAAAGAAAGTTTTAACAGATACTGTCATTGATGCAATATCTCAAAATGACAATATCTAGTATAATACAATTTGGACTGGCCATTTACAATGCCATTGCCATATCTTAGTTTACCGTCCATAGTTTTGAAACTAGTCAGACTTTTTTTTTTTGTTACTGTCTCTTCAAAGTTCAGAGTATCAAGACAACAAATTTATGGTGACAAATAAAACTAAGATTCATATAGGGAAACTATTGCTGTATGATTAGCGACATCTTTGAAAACTAACAAGAACATTCAGTTTTAGCCAGTTAGCACAACCATCCTGCCAAAAGAAAGTGAATTTAACATAGTCGTATTCTATTTACTACATAGGTCTTAGTCAATACAAATGAAATAACACCATCAGTGCTTACCTGAGCATCGGTGCCACCAGCGCCAGCAGAAATATTAACTACAGCACCTTCTTTGTCATACGGTCCAGAAAGAAGTTGTGTCATCTCAAAATTATCTAGTGCCTTATTTAATGACTTTATAATCTTTGAGGCCTCATCAAGAAGGGTGGTATCTATGGAATCCAATTCCTCAGTAAGCATCACAATGGTCTCAGCTTCTTCAACCTTGCATGTATGAAAATGCAGCAAGTATGTATTTCAGTACTATATATTGTCATATGAACTATGAAGTAGTAAACATTTCAGATATATCATGGGGACACGAACCTGCGACTTAAAATCATTGAGGAGCTTGACTCTATCTTTGACCTCTGTCAGAGAAACCAGGATCTCTTGTGCTTTGGAAGGATCATCCCATAAAGAGCTATCTGCCGACTTGTTCTCGAGGGAAGCGATCTCCTCCTCAAGCTTTTCCAGACCCGCAGACTGTCTGATTTCATTGACACGCTCTACAGCCAGCTCAACGTCCTTCCGTAGAGCATAGAAATCTGTCATTGAAAATATTATTGAAGTCTAGATGTTAGTAAACAGAAACTAGTAGACTTACGCACTGCAACAAGTCCATAGTGTGAGCAGATAGATTACCCTGCATGGCCCACTCTGCCACCTCTGGTTCATCGGCCACGCTCGATTGGCTCCCAGCCCCCGAGGATCCAGATTGCACTGTGTTGACCCAATTCTGTCATTGTTTCATCCACAGAATAAGAGAAGTAACGCATAAATGAACCAATTTTTTGTCAAACGAACATGCATAAATGGACTATAGTTTTTTTTTTTTTTTGGTTAAAGTAGTATAATAACTGCAATTTTATCTCTACAAAACATAGAAGTTCTCAGGTGCGTGTAATGGTCATAGAAATTTTAGAAGCCACAGAGCACCCAAAGCCGCGTATTCTTGCACAGGAGAAGGGTGAGAAGACAAACTCACCAAGAACGATGCACCGACGGCCGCCGCGGCGAGAAAGGGTTAAGGCAGGACGCCCCGGGGTGAACCTGCGGCAGGCGGCGCACCGAGGGCACTGTAAGGCGCCAGCATGAGCGGGGGCCAAAAGCGGCCGCGGGCAACCGATCATACCGTCAGAGAGCCCGGTGAGCCGATTCCCGGGGCGGAAGCAGGCACAGCGGCGGCGAGGGACAAGCTGGCAAAATGGGAGGTAGGTTCAGGATTCAGGTGCGATAAGGAGCACCGGCGGCGAGAGCAGAGTGTGGCTAGGAGCAGCGAAGACGTTGCTCCGAGGAGGATAAGAGGGGAAGATGAGTTTCGAACGTCGGATCACCATAGACGGTCCAGATGGAACCACGCTCACGACGACAGAGTTAAGGCTCAAAATTCTATAATTCATAGTTTCGTACATACAATTTCTGAAGACATTGAGCAAATAAGCTTCATTGAGTGAATTTCTCAAAAGTTCATATCACCAATATGCCCCATCTCAATACTCAACTTTGATGGCGCAAAACTGATGCTTTTTCTAAGATACCGTGGAAGAACATGGGTTTGAAACATGGAATACTCGCTCACAATTACCAGTGTCTCCAAATTCTTTCACATCTTCAGAACATAAGCAATTCAGAACCAGAACAAAGGAGATATAAACGGCAGATAATTCACTGACTTTAGGAACAAAAATGATAGGGAACTATATCCTGCGCAGAGTTACACCGATCTCATAGGTCCAGATACATCACTTCCAAACATTAGATCTAGATACATCACTTCCAAATTCTTCCTTTCAAAAAAAAAAAGAGAAGATATAAATGGCAGATAATTCAGATATTAGGAACAAAATTTATAGGGAACTGCATCCTGCGCAGAGTAATATTACACAAATCTCATTAGATCTAGATATACCACTTCCAAACATTACTTTTCAAACTCGAAACATCATGGCTCACTCAGTGGGGGCACAAGTAACCAACACATTATGCTGAATGCTGTAGCGGAGCAAACATCAAACATCTCTAACACTGTAGGTGCAGAAGGCGTGTTCTTGCTTATGCTTAAATCTCCTCGACATTCAAACCTGCAAAAGAGGATCGCAATCAGTAAGTGCGAAACACTGAATACTCCCTCCATTTCAAATTACTTGTCATTCTAGCTTTGGGCACAAAAATTAAGAAGAGGTAAAAAGATGAGATGTGCTTAAAACGAGAAAGAAAGAGAGAGAGATATCTTGCGAATAGAAAAAAGTGCATTGGAAAGCGAGGATGTCAAATACTCTAAATTGGGAAAACTTGAAGAGGCTAGGATGACAAGTAATTTGGGATGGAGAGAGTACTAGTTATGTGATTGCACACAGAAATTTATGCACAACAAACCATAAAAGGAAAAAAAGAAACAGACAAGAGACCTAGCATCACAATGAGTGAGATTGATACTAAGCATGCACAACTGTCAAAACAACTTTGGACATCACAGTGAGCAGAGCCAAACTAAAGTAACAAAAGGATGTTGATGAAATTTTCACCCTATTTTGGTACTATGACCCAATAACTGTTGACAGATAAACAGTAAGCTAAAATGCTAACATATCCATGTGCCTCTGCATACAGGTTTCAGGTCCTATAATAATTGATAATTTGTATGGCAACATACAGAATTATGGTTATGATTGCCCTCATAGCCAATAATATTTCAGGCCAAATGACGTTTCAAAAAAAAAAAAAAATCCACAACCAAATGAGTCACATTTCAACTCAGAGCGCTGACTCACCTTAAAACTAAAGGTTTCTGATTCGGCATGCAGCAAGAAAATGTCATACCACTATAGGTATTACAAACAACATAAGATTGAATTCTAAAGATGAATCACAAACGTGGTTCTCCTGTCTATCGAGGGCAGATTCTTCACAATCAAATCATCTCAAACTAATCCGGCTGGAATCCGGAAGGCGCAAATGAACGGCAATAAAACAGATAGAAGGGCTAGCAGACGCCGATGTTACGCGGGGTCTTAGGACTACGGACCTGGCGGGAGGGACTGCTTGAGCTTGTTGGCCTTGTCGGCGTCGTGGACGCAGAGCGTGTACAGGTACCTGGAGCAGCGCACCTTGAACTTGACGGCGCCCTTGGCCCGCTTGATCCGCACCGACCGCGCGTCCTTCCGACGCGCCGTCAGCAGGAAGTCCTTGATCTCGTGGATCTGCTTCGGCTGCCGAGGGAAATTAAAACACGCAGGCAAAGCAGAGGACGGGGTTAGCAGTCACGCCGGCGCCCAAGTATCAACGCGCAGGGATGAAGGGGAGGGGAATAAAGCCTCATTACCATGGCGCTGGCCTGTGAAGACGGCTCTGCTGACGCAATCCCGCGGACAACCGAGGCGGCGGCGGCGGGGAAGGGGAGGCTAAAGAGGAGAAGATTCACTGAGGAAGCGGGCTGTGGAGGTTAGCTCATATGGGCCATAGCCTTGGGCCAGTTTAAAATTGTCAGCTGAATCTGGTCCGCCCCCAAGGTGAATTTCACCTCCACCGAATGTCCCGGTGTATTGTAACATCCCGGCATCACCAGTGTAGTGTAAAGTTACCACTTCATAAATCATTCAGATATCCTAACCATTATTTGCAATAATATAACTTGATAACATAGTGCCAAGAAAAGTACAAGTCGGTAAGAATCAAATAGCTTTCTGCAAACGGCAACAATTGTTGCATTCTTCAATGTCACTGTTACATGGTTTAGGCCCTGTTTGACACAGCTGTAACTTGTGGAAAAAAACAGCTTATTTTTCGTAACTGTGAAAAGTAGCTAAAAAATAAGTTACTTTTTAATTCATTTTAAGAAGCTGTTGAACTAATAAACTGAGAAATAAATTTATAGTTTAGTACAACTTCTGTTTATTTCTGTGAATAAACTAGAAATAAACTATGTTGAACAGGACCTTATTGACGAATTGGAGTTCAGGGGATGCCTGAAATCAGTTCACTCTAGAACCGTGACCTACTAGAAATAACGATCAATGTGCAAGATTTCAAGCAAAAAATGCATCCCAAATATCCATATTGTTCCATTAGAACAAAAAAGAAGCATGATCAGGTTGCAAAAGTAGCGTTATGAAGTAATGAAGGATGGTTAAAATATTAGGACAGCTTTTATACGTAATTTCAACTCCAAAAGGCAGGAGATGTAAGAGGAAAGGGAAAAACACCAGCATTGTTGAAAAGAGGCCTATATTAGAAAGATTACTGGCTACTGAAGAAATTATTTACCGGAGACAGCAAACTCTGCAAGGCGAAGAGTTGGTCATAAATGTAAATTGAGTAATAATTAAACGGACCTATTGTCCACTTTGTATTGTCCACTTTGTCCCTATGGTTCACCATGTCCCTATTGTTCCAATGATCTCATTGTCAGACCCAACAACAAGAAAAGCATGCTATATCCAAAGGTCTTGTTAACAAACAGCTTCAGGAATGACTGTTGACACTGAAATACTGATGTTAAGTTGGTGCATCCATTTTGGTGGGCAGTCCTCTCACTCCCAGTGCATCCCAGCCAATGCTATCCAACATGCCAGGGAAGCCACCAATCCTCACTAATATGCAGTAGAAGTTGCATATCAGCACTAGTGGGGCCTGCAAATATTGTCCAGCAAACTTATTAATTACACCTTCTGCAAACAGCTCCAAACATTCTATTATTGTGCTGGCACCAATCTCTACATATTCATCATCTGCTGGGGCGCCATGAGCTAACATACAAATAATGGAGTGCACTTCTGGAGAGGTGAGATCCCTTGATAAAAGAAAAAAAAACATCTCTCCTGGTGAAACAGGGAGACCACTTGCCCAGGACATGAACGACACAGAAAGAGGGGTCTTTTCATAACCTCATATGGTATGTTGTTCAAATATTTGTCACTACAGACTGGATCTTCAGAAAAAAGAAGTTAGCCACAAGCTTTTGATGACCCTCGTCATGATTTCTCGCAATTAACCTCCTATTACCACTGCAGCGACCAGAAGAACCACCTTGTTCTGCTTTGATTTTGGAATGAATATTTGCAGTAATCCGCTCAATAAAAATTATGTATTACGCTTGCTCAACAATGAATTCTTCAGTAGTGTGTATGCCAGTTGGATCGAGGCTACTGCTATTTTTTGAAGTTATCTGAGCAATGCGATGAGTCTGATTGATGGGATCTACCTACACAGATAAACAGGGAAGCAATGTTGCAAATGCGACCTAATCAGCTTTAGCAATATTCATTCAGGTTTCAAGAAAGGAGAAGTGTTTGCATTTCACTTACAGGAAAAATGTTGAAATAGAAAGACACAATAGGAGTTCAAGAAGTGTTCTAAATCAAACCCATCAGTAGAAAAATCTAGCAAACGGATTCAAATTTCTTCCCTGAAATTACAGGAATCTGAATGAACTAGGAGTACATTTACACAACGAACAAATGCAAGGGTCTATGGTTGCAGGGACTAAATATGCATGCAAATTGTGTATAGGGCAGTACCATGTGCTTGAAAAAGTAAATACAGTATCAAGATTTTTTTTTAAGAAAAGTCACAAAGCAAAAATGAGTAATAACTTTGAATCTTTGCCCCCCGTCCACCCCCCACCCCCAACCTAAGCTGAAGCCCAGTTGATATTTTTAAATATATAATGCATTTCCAAATGCAAGCATTACAATCAAAGAAAAACGTTAAATGAAATCAAACCATTCAAGGTGTTTTCTCTTGAAGGGGCAGGTGTTCTGCCTTTTTCATTACGATAGAACTTAGTACATAGTTCAGAAAACTGAGGTCTCATGTGCTGGTTCACATATTGTCAGCTTCGGCTGGGCACTAAAATGAAGCCACGCAAGAATTCGGTGCACACTAAGCGGGAAAATAACATGATCGCGATGTTCCATGGAACTGAGCCCTGTAGGTTGACAGTGATGTGTATATTACTGTAGTCATCTATTTCCATGTTGCAACAACTTGTTGTCCATCAACCAAGTATGATTAGAAGAGGGGACGGAGCAGAACACATGATCAGGAGAGAGCTAGCTATAGCTTATGTCTGGAGGCCTAGAGACCGGCTGCCATCCGGCACAGAGCTGCAGGAGCTCCTTTAGCGCCGGTGATGCTGGCTCCATGGTCCAACGCTGGTAATAGTCCTGCGGCCTGAAGACACTCTCAACTCCTGGGCCATCGATCAAGCATGGCAGCGCACCATTGAAGAAAGCATCTCCTTCTGACCTGACCCATCCAGCCACCACGTCATCGCGGTCAGCAGCCTTCTCTGGCATGTACTTGAATACTGTTTTGCAGCTTTGGCCAGCCTCGTAGATGTTGCACTGGGACACAATCTGGGCCTCAACACCAGCACAAACGGCGTAGATCCCCCAATCCTTGGTGTAGTTGTTGTAGAGGTGGACCTTGCCAAAGCGCAAGCGTGGGTGCCTCTGTCGCGTGCCATTGAAGTAGCAGTGGTGTATAGTGACTCTAATGCAGCGGTCACCAACATGTGTGGGATCAGCACCAATAAGCATAGTCTTGTCATGCTGCGTAAAGTGGCATCTGCATGCAATTAACTAATAGTATCATGATCCATTCCCTTTGCTACATTGCAGTGATAATAACAAATCAAGGAAGAAAAAAAAGGACCTTGAGACCGTAATGTCTGTGCTCTGGCGTGTAATGTCGATGAGCCCGTCGTCATAGTTGACTAAGGTGCAACGGTCAATCCAGATGTTGGTAGAGCCGGGCTTGATCTGGATGGCGTCCACATCGTGGCCGCGGCCACCCTCGAAGAGGAGATTGCAGATAATGATGTGATGACAGTTCTTAAGCTGGAGGCCTTTACCAACGAGTACCACACGTTGACCGCGACCATCAATAGTCTTGTGGGAGGAGACACGGAGGTATGACTGGAGGTTGATGGTGCCAGAGACCTCAAAGACAATCCAGAGAGGCTCCTCCTGGCGGCAGGCCTCACGGAGGCTGCCAGGGCCATCATCTGAATAATCACCAAAACCTTTTTTAGATTGGATTGCATTAGCCCCTCACTTTGGATCTTCATACCAGGTACTCGATCCTGATATCATCCTTACAGTCGGAGGCTTCTTCCAAAGAATAGAAAATGAAGCACCTTGGAGGGAAGTGACGTGGTAGATGGCACCATGGAGGCCACCGATGGCATGTCGACCAAAGCCCTCAGCGCGGCCAGCAAGTGCACGAAGAGTGCAGTCCACGTCATGGTATGGCATCTCCCTGTGGCCCTGCTGCATCTGTGGAGGTGCAGGATGTCCCATGCCCAGATTGGCATAGGAAGAAGTTTTGCAACAGGAGCAGAGGAGGCGAGAAAAGCAGGACGACCCCATCCGATCCACCAGGCTAAATCCACGGTGCTATGATATCACAATCAATGACACAGTAAAAACTCAATATACACAAAACGCTACCGCTATCCTACCAATATAAGTTCAAACACAACGTGGCAAGAACTAACAGACCACTCTAACATCACTATGGCCTATAGTTTCATTCCATCCACTAAAATGTGAATATATGCTTCATCCAAATCAACTTATGTATAAGGTCTACTGAAAGGGTGAGCCTCAAATTCTTCATAGGATTTATGGGTGCTACACTATCCAGTATATATGATCCCTTCATTCCACAGCCTAATTCTGGGCCTAATGTTCTGGTTCAGCTAAAAAGGAACAAATTACCAAGGTTTTCCATGAACCCCAAAATTATACATAAAGACTGTAATTGGAAGCTAAAACACCTCATGCAACAATCTAATTTCGACTAGTTTCACAGTTCTGTGGGTTATTCAGATTTGTTGCTTGCTGGTACAGCACTGAGCCAACCGTCATTTGCTGTGACCTTTCTCTATCACAACAAACCTAGCTAGTAGCAAAATAGACGGAATTGGAACGGAAATTGATATATTCCCACGAGAATAATACCAATGGAAAAAATTACCTGCTTGGCGTGGCAGGGTGTGGGGGAAGAGTTGTCGGCAGAAGTAGTCTGGGGAGACGACCAAGTAGTGTAAAAGTATAAATGCGCGGCACCGACTGGATCAACCGCTCACTGCTCAGGCACCGGATGCGGCCAGCTCACGCGAATGTGAAGCGTGCGAGGGTGGCTGGTGAGGAAGCCGGAATGGGGGCGGCAGCCGGCGAGAACGCACCGAGCGACGGGCTTGATTAGGGCTGTGCCGTTGGGTAGGCAGATGCCATCGGCTCAACACAACGCTATGAAGGATGGAGAGGAGAAACAGGGTGGCTGTCACCGGCGGCCGCCGAGGCGGCGCAACCGGCCGTCGGCGAGTTCAAGACGGCGAGACATGTGTGAGCAAGCCAGAGCGCGCTAGGCAAGCGTTGATGCGAGGAAAGGCACCATCGGCTTTTTCTGGTGGGCCAAATGTCACCAAGGCCTCTGCTGGTACGAACTAGGAAAAAGTCTTATTTGCCCCCTCTCTCAACTATTTTTTCTCTTTTAATTAGAAAACCGGATACTTAGACTCTCTCGACTTTTAGAACCGTTCGTTTTTTCTTCTCAAGTAGTTTAAACAACGGTTTTTGCTAACGTGCTAGTTGACGGGGTGACTGATGTGTGCAACTCAGGTAGCAATTTTTGGTGACGTGGGAGTGCAGTGGGAGTTACGCAGCCAACTTTCTCTCGCTTTGTTTAAAATTAGAAAACAATTACTTAACATGCTAAAAAAATATGTAACTTTGCATAGTTATAAATCATTTCGCAAGGAACAACTTTTGTTTTAGGCCTAATTTAAAATTTGGAACACATTTTATTTTAAAAATTTAGAAAGACAAATAAACATTTCGAAGTAAAAATATTTATACCTTCTAATTTTTTTGATAAAATTTTACAAATTTTCATAAACTCACATTCTTGTTTGAAAATATTTAGAAATACATGAATCAAAAAAATATGAAACTTGAGCTCAAATTAAACAAATTGAAATTTGAGCTCAAAAGAAAAAATAATTTAGCTCAAATTTAAAATTTGAATTCAAGTTCAAAAAGTGAGCACTAAAGTTTCCAAAAAAATTGTATATGAAATAAAATATACTTAGAAAGAATTGAATTTAGAGAAACTTTGTGAGATTTTATCAAAAGGTGAAAAGGTCTAGATAAATTTTGCTTTAAAATAGTTATTTTTATTTCTAAAATTTTCAAATAAAATATGTTCCGATTTTGAAATTGGGCCTAAAACAAAAAAATATTTCTTGTAAAATGATCTAAATCTATGTAAAGTTTCACAAGTTTCTAAACTTATTAATCAATTATTTTTAAATTTTAAACCAAACGAGGACACGTTGTTTATCCAACTGCCAGTTAGCGGAAATCAGCAGGTGGGTTGCACATATCTGCCAAAACGTCATATCAACCACATGTCAGCGAAAACTACTGCCTTAACTATGTGAGAAGAAAAAACAAATAATTTTAAAAGTTAAATAAGTTTAAGTACACAATTTTATAATTGAGGAAGCGAAAGCGAACGCTTCGTAACAGAGGGCAAATAAAACTTTTTCCTACGAACTATACTACGGAGGTAATTGTACAGGTAAAGGGCCATAGCCCACGAGCACAGTCCATTTCGGCCCTATTGAAATCTATGTCAAAGTTTTATTAAATTTCAGTCCAATTTTTTTATAGGCCAAGTAAAGTCCGTCCGATCCTTAACTAGGATAAGTCAAATTTATTGGCCCGTTGCCACTCCTACGAAACATCTTCATGCATCAAATGTTATTTTATTGGAACTAGCATCTATATCTACCCTAGACAAAAATGAAGCATAAACAATTGCACATGATTTGACTGAAAGAGAACCTGAAGTGACGATCGGGAATTTCAAATAAGTCCACAGTATGTTTTGGATATCGATATGCTAATAGTAAATAGATTACACTACCGAAACCGGAGGCACTCGGCAAACCGCCCATAAAACTAAGCCGAGTGAGGCAGCATTTTTTGCAAAGCAGCCAGTCGCGGCTAGCCGGATTCGAACCCGCGACCTCCTCTCGCTCGCATCCCCTCTAACCACTGCAATACAATTGGCTGACACTTGTGTTTAGATTCTATTTTAGTTCCACACATATTATACTAAACTGAGTGTAAATTGCTTGTTTGAAGCCTTAAACGAATTCAAATCAACAAATTTTCAACTACAAAGTTTCATAACTTTTCGAGATCTACAACTTTCATTTTGGTAGTTTCTCTATCAGAGGTCGTTTACAAAATTTGAATTTCAAATTTAAAAAATTCAAACGTAGTTTTCGATAACAAGATGATTTCAAATCAAAAGGTTGTCAACTACAAAGTTTCATAATTTTTCGAGATCTACAACTTTCATTTTGACTATTTCTCCATCCAAAGTCGTTTAAAAAATTCAAATTTCAAACAAGATGTTTGCCGAGTGTTTTTTTTACTCGGCAAACAAAATATTTTTCGAGTGTTTTTGTTTTACACACTCAGTTTGCCGAGCAAAAAAATTATTATTTGCCGAGTGTAAAACCAAAAACACTCGACAAAGATTGTTTGTCGAGTGCAAAAAAAAAACACTCGGCAAATATGCAAGTTTGCCGAGTGCAAAACCAAAAACACTCGACAAATAGCTTGTTTGCAGTGTGAAAAAAAACACTCGGCAAATAAAAAAGTTTACTGAGTGTTTTTATTTTGCCGAATATTTTTCACGTATCTCTCGACAAAAAGTTATTTGCCGAGTGCTCGAAAGATTACACTCAGGCAAATCACCTAGCACTCGGCAAACATCCGACATGAAGCGTATGGATAGATTCACAAGTCACTTTTGCATAGGCGATTTTCCAATCTAGGCATATATATTTGTCAACAGCATCTTCCGCTCAGCCACGTAGAGTGCGCATTAACATGCGAATATAGCTGTTGAACACACTCACCTGAGAGAATCTGGACAGACAACAAATTAACACTGGTTCGTTGGGTGAAAGAGGTGCGCCACTCTTCTAGGTCATGGACGATACTAGTACATGGAAAGAGGCCTTGACATCCAGAACCTTGATCGAAAAAACAAAATCATCGCATATTGGATCCTCAGAAAATAATTTAGCCAGAAGTCGTTGACGGCGCCCCCTCTTCATGATTTTTTGATATGAACTTCCTGTTACGACGACTTCGGCGAATGAGTAATGACGTACCAGCCTCGGCCTGTTGCGCATCAAATTTTGTCAGAAGCTTCACACTAATCCGCGATGGTATTCGTTCTCATCAGTGTATTCTTCCATAGTGTATCTTGTTGCTCTCTTCAGACTCATCTACGTACGTCTCCAACTGATGTAGCTCATACTTTCAAACATATAACCCGTGGGAAATGTCTCAGCATATACGGATTATTGGGACTCCCCTGCAGTGAAATGCTCCAACTCTCCACACAATATACCTTAGCAGCAAAGTTAGCTGTATCTATGTTTATTTAGTTATTTCTAGTTGCAAATGAAAGAAAAAGTGTTTTCATCTCGCTTGTGAAAGGAAGTCAGGAAATGTCGATGGGCAACAAGTACAATAACCAGAACAGTTGTATAAACTTTCAGCTGCAATGACCAATGAGTTGCAAGACATTCATTATTCTTCACCTTGTACATGAAATTTTAGTTTTTAACTGGACTAAAAATCATTTATATAATGCCAACTTGGACATGCCTCACTTTTCAAACAATGTTGGACACAATGTTTTTATTTTGCATCGTATATGTATTCATCATACATGCTTTTTTTTCCAAGAAATTTGTGGATTTCTTCAACCAGTCACTTTATTCATCTCTTTAAATTCTTGCCTCTATGGTTTTGACAGTGGAACCAGTGCATATTCCCTTTTGTCAGGACAATCAAAGTACCGACAAATCAAACTTCTAAGTATAAATACTACTGTGCATCAGCAACATAACAAAGCCGGACCTTAAATTAGTACATGTATATAAAAAACTGAATATGCTTTCTGTATTTTTCATGAGTAACGTATTGCAGCCAATTATTTAGCTTGTGGTGGCTGCGTACCGCTGTATACCCTAATCAAACTCAAAAGCATGCCGCATGTACAGACAAAAAGCCTCTCAGTTGCTGTATTTGTTCCTTTACTGTAACACAGCCGTAAAATCCTATCTAATCGAACATGGACAACTCTTGCAGAAACTTAATATAATGTGCGCATCAATATCAAGCTCAAGAGGAATAACATATACTGACTTTAACCGAAGCATTTCATCATACATTAACTTAATGAAAATGAAGAGTTTGACCTCACAGAATATTAACTGTTTTAGAAAATAAAGGGTACATAGAACCGATAACGACGGAACCATAAGTTCTAATAGCAAGAAACGAGATACACCAAGGATGTCTTCCTTCATAGTTTATTTGGATAATGCTTCAGTTCACCACCAATACTTCTGTGGATCGATCTTGTCTCCACATGTCTAGCCTCCATATATATATATAGCTAGAATTCTCCCGAGAAGTCGATGGCGCAACCTGGTGGGGCTATTTGGTAGAGGAAGTAGAGAAACATTTTAGGTGCTCTAATCTCCACAGAGAATTCTATGGACAGCTTGCGAAGTGCCTTGGCATATCCCACAATAGAGTACAGCAGATTTGTCTCCTCTTCTGTGCCACCAAACTTCTTCACATCAACCCATTCGAGGTGCTGCAATGCGATGTTGCTGTCTTCCTCGCGGCAATCGCAATGAGACATGCAACTTGGGATGGTGATGAAGTTGTCATCATCCTGAAATAGAAGAAGAAAATAATCTAGTAACTGAACCAGTTTTGCAATAGGCGTATAGGTAACAAAGAGGTGTAAGGAAATCTAGAGCCATACCTCAGTTTCATCTGAAATTCGAAGTGACAACTTTGTCACACCGCTACGTCTGTTGAGAAAGTTCAGGACTGTTGGGGCAAACATATGCGCATTTTTGTGCACAACCAAATGCAGCTCCCCAAAGAAAGGAATAACAGTGCTCTCCATCAGGTTGTTGTGATCTTCACCATGCTACAAAGAGGTGCCAAATTTAAGAACAAGAAATGTATCAGGACAAGTTGGGAAAATGAAAGAGATTTTCGGCATCACATAGAAGATTCCAATAACACCACGAATTGGCAAGCTACATGTTATCAGCTCGTATTCTTCAAATTTCAGTATTGTTTTTCCTAACGACGATGTTAATCTGAAAGCACGCCCTTGTCCTACAAACAAGTTTGCCATGAAAATATGTATCTGGCATTGAGTTTCCAGACGAGCATGGTATGCATTATAAAAGACAACACACACATTTCATGTGTTAATTGATAAGAAGCTCATTTGTAATGTTCGATAATGTACACTCTAGCATAAACAATGGTTTTCTTTTTGCATCACGGCTCACAAATCACAATATCCTAATCCATTATTTCTTTTCTTTTATTGATGGAATGTGGAGTTTTGCTTCTGCAGATCCTACATGTATGCTTGCTAATAGCAAGCTAATGTACATAAGTACACATGCTAAGAAGTAACCAAACGAAATTCTAAACGACTAGGCATATCACATGTATAGGTTACTATCACCTCAAGTTTTGAAGTTTATAAGAAATCCTGTATAATATAATAGAGTACTCATGAGCAGTATTTATCTGAGAAGATGTGCATACTTACAGGTGCAATAGATATTTTAAGCCGAAGGATGTCGATACGCTTGAAAAGCTGCATGATCCTCGTGAAATGAGACTGGACTCCATCACAAAGAATCAGACTGTCAAAGGAGAGCTCACTGACGGTGAGCATCGAGAGCTCGCCTGGTAAAGACTTAGCGTGCATCTCATCGGGGCAGCGGTCTTCCCAGCGGAGGTGCTTCATCTTGGGTGCCGTGAGACACATCGACGTGCGTTCTGTGGCCAGTACGAAGCAGTTGGTCACTTCCATCTCACCGAGGTTTGGCGCCACCACTATGAGCCGCTCCAGGTCCACGACTCTGACGAGGCGACACCTCAGGGCTGACTCTGAAAGGAGGAAGAACTCCTTCAGCCCCGCCATGCTGTTCAGCTCCAGATCCTGGAGGCAAGGACACCTCCAGGAGACGACGTCGCTGATGCTGACGTCGCCCTCGCCGTTGTCGGTGAGCCGGACGCCGAAGATGTACATCTTGGTGAGCTTGTCGAACGTGCCTGTCCTCGGCAACCGGAGCGCCGCCCACGGAAAGGTGAGCAGCAACTCCGTAACCGTCGGGAAACACGGCATCTGGAGCTCATCCATCTCCTCCTCGTCGTCCCCCTCGAGGTTCACAGAGTCTAGGGACACGAAGAGCTCGAACTTGGCGGTGGCACGCTGCCCCACGAGGAAGGCCGACGCGGCAATGCGAAAGGCTTCGGCGAACTCGTACGTCTCGTTGCGGACGGAGATTAAAACGTCAGAAACGCTGACCTCGGTGGAGTAGCCGCCGATGACAGCGCGGATGAGGTCCGCGAAGGCCGGAGAGCGGCGCGGCGCCTCGTCGTCGGCGAACTCGAGCCGCGGGAGGCGCGTCCAGACGCGGCGCCAGCGGACGGAGAGCACGCAGGTGCGGACGGCCTCAAAGAAGGGCAGAAGCACAAGGATGCGGACGAGCAAGTCGTCCGGGAGCTGGCTGATCCGGTCCGGGCCACTCTCGTCGTCGCCGGAGCCGGAGACCTTCACGCGACTATCGGGACTAGCCATGGCACTCGATCGAAAGGTGGCGGCGCGAGGATCGCGAAGCTTTCTAGGGTTTTCTTGGCGGCGATGTTGTGCTGGGTGGAGCGGAGGAGAGGGCGAGGGCGAGGCTTTTGTAGCGGAGGCGCCGGAGCAGAGATGGTATGGCTTGAAGCTGCCAGGTCACGTCGAGAAGGAGCTGGCTGGTGGTAGTAAACGCGCGCGCATCCAAAATTTGGAACCGTTAACTTCGTCTGACACGTCCGTTCTGAGATGCGCGGCTGGGATGCATCAGCGCTTCCCTCCAGCTATTCAAGCGCTTCAGACGAAACTGGAAATAAAAGCTGAAATGATCTGATCAAATGATCTGCAATAAATCAATACTCGAATCAACCAGATAAGGATGAAACCATGATCGCAAGGCTTTTAAGACGCTGTAATCGGTATATAGTATATACTATAAACGGTATGCAGGGATTTTATATATTTTTAATTTATAACAAGTTATATTGAAAACCATTTTATAAAATCGATATGTGAATGTATATAAGGACTACGTTTATTTTAAAAAAAAAGAAGCCGGTTTCACTTAACCGGTTCACAAGTCTATTCAAAGCTTGCACAACAGCTTTTCGCACTGGTTGCTACAGTAGAGATACGAATCGCATAAATTGTTTTCGCCCAAGATTTTCGTAGCTTTTTCTCAGTTTGTGTATTACAGATACAGTACTACAGCATGATAATCCAAAGCAACCACTATCAATATTAAATGGGCCCTAAATAAAAAGCATAAACGTTTGAATTTATATATTCACCTTAGTGTAGCACAGATGTAAAATTATCTCTCACTGAATGGACGTGGATTCTTGGACAGAAACTCAATTTATTATGTGTGCAACAATATCAAGCTCAGAAATATACAGTAAATTTCTTCATCATTTTGATAACTCGTACCAATTGATCACCGATACTTCTGTGGACTCTCCAATTGTGTATCCAAACTAGCTACTGCTAGTAGCAAGCTCAACGGTGCAACCTGATTGGGATTGCTTTTGGAGGGTTTTCAGAAACTTTTTAGTTGGTTCGACACCCGCGGAGGATGCTATAGACCCCTTGCGAAGTGTTTCGGCATTTTTCACTGTAGCAAATAAAAAATTTGTTACATTTTCTGGGCCACTGAAATTCTTTGTAACAATCCAATTGAGGTAGTCCAAAGTGTGATCTCGTTGTCTCTCTCGTTTTTTATGTTGCAGCAGTCGCAATCATATGCACACGGTGGAGTGATATTCTCAGCCTGAAACTTCCTCAGCCATTTTATGTTTGTTGAGAATGCTTAAATTAACCTGTTGGACCAAAGATATGCTTATTTTTTAAGTTAAATCCAACTCCCCATATAAAAGCAATATGAGCATTCTCTGTCAGGTTCCTTTGCTCAGCTCCTACAAAGAGGTCCCAAGGTGAAATAAAATACCACACTATAGCTATGAAACAAATGATTTCTGTTCTACCACAATTCTAATTAATAACATAAAATGAACTATAATGTGTTCTTGTGCAAACCATCAACAGTGATATAGTAGAGAAAATCATTACAATCCCCGTAACAAGTATACGTACGTATGATCTAATGCATTTTCTGCGTCCAAGATTGAGATTAGAAGTAGGACCATTCAGATAATTTAGTAGTATCTGACAGACTATATCAAGACAACCTTGATAACGAAGATATATCTCATCAAATAGCTAGCAGATTCCAATAAAACGAACTACCCATAGCTAAGATCCTCTCAGCTATTCTCAAGATTTGAATACTGTGCATTCTGACAGCCAATAGATTCATTTAAAGTTAACTCTTAGGGTATGTTTGGATACCTGGAATTAGGTTGAATTGAAACTGATTCTAGATTTCAACCTGTTTGGATGACATATGGAATTGAATTGGTAATTCAGCCTGTTTTCAATCCATATAACCGAAGTCCCGTCTAAAATTCCTATCCTACACGAGTGAATCGCTTGGAATCTGCCGCTCCATCCATCGCATCTCGTCGCCGCTCCCTCTGTCCGCTGCCGCCTCGCCGCTCCCTCCCTTTGCCACCGCCTCACGGCTCCCTCCCTTCGCTGTCGCTTCGCAGCTCCCTCTCTCTGCCTCCGCCTGGCTGCTCCCTTCCCCATCCACCACTGGTCACCCTCCATTGGTCAGCGCCGTCAGAAAATAGCGAACCGTGCCGGCAGTGGCCTGGACACACCAACAAAGTGGTGGCCGCGCAAATGGAGACGATGCGGCAGGGAGGTGCTGGCTGGGAAGGAGGTGCGCGGGAATAGGACTCAGAGGTGGCGCGCCAAGGATGGGGAGGGGCACGGAGGTGGCCATGGCGACGTGAACAGATTGGGAAGGATGGGAAAGGGTGCGTGGGAGCAGGTGGATTAGGTGGTAAGCGAGGGTTTAAGCAGATCATCTATTCTTGATTAGTCATTCAGAAAATCAGTTTTTGACTAGCAGTTCATCTGTGTTCAATCTGTTCTTGATTATTCAATCTGTCTTGATTATCTCTTCCAGCAAATCAGTTTTCGATTATCATTTCATCTGTCCTTAATGTTGACTTTGATTAATAGTTCATTTGTCTTTGATGTTTTTTTTTTTGCGAAGGGGGATTATATTACTGGAAAAAACACAGTACATCCCGAGCTTTTACAACCACTTTGAAAAAACCGAAGATTACATAACGCCATCTCCAACTTCTAGACATCCCATCTCTCATCTCGACGAGTGATTCCAACACATGAATCTGTCGTAAGAACCATCGCCTGGACTCCTCTCCAGAACAAATCATAGTCGATAAACGGATATTGACCATCAACTCGTGAAGAAGAGAGGGGGACAGCTATCCGCCACCGCTGACCCAGAGACCAGCGGTTGAAATCCAAATCCAAGGCTGCCGATCACCTCAACAGCCTGAATAACCATCACAACATTCGAGATGTCTAAAACATGCACCCCTTCGCACAAAAGGAAACACTAAATCCCCTCTGTCGTCGAAGAACAAATCATCTCCTCAAAGAAGATGATAAACTGACCAAAGGAGAAACTATATCTTAAAATTATAGAAAGTAGAAACTACCTCATCCGCCGACAGCTGCTCCCGTCTTCTCCATTTCTCACCAGCCCGGAGGCCAGCAGAGACGAGGAAGACCGAACCCTCCGTTGGCGGATCAGGCGAGGCGAGCAGACGAGCCGCGGACGAGGACAAAGCACGCAGACGAGCCGCGGACGAGGCACGCTCCACCAGAGAAACGCCGTTGGAGTCGCTGTTGCTACACAGGCACGCTCGCCGGAGACGAAGCCATCTACCACCAATGGACGCCCCTCGAAGAAGAGGAAGGACGAGGCGGGGATGGAGCTTAATCTACCAAAAGACCTAAAACCTATACAGCTAGAGGAGGAGGAGGGGCCCCTCACCCTGGAGCACGCTGCTGGCAAGCCGGAAACGGCAGGGGAGGGGCCCAAAAGGACCATCTTGGAAGGAGCGCTCGCTCAGACCTCTAGTGGGGGTTAGAGCTTTCGACATTTGTCCTTGACGTTGATTTACAGTTTATTCATTCTTGATATTGATTTTGATTTTGATTTTGAGCCAAACAGCAATTTGAATTTGATTCCAAGAATTTAATTCCGAGAACATTCAAACAAGAAAAATGAAATTGAATTTGATTCCAACTAATTTAATTCTAGACAATTCAATTTCATTAGAATCCAATTCATGAAAATTGATTCAAATATTCCAATGAAACAAGCATGCCCTTAATGTACAAGCCCATGCTCAAACAACAACAAAACCTGAGACAACTAAAAAAGAGCAAACACGTGGATTGTTAGCCTTCACAAACTCCTATCAATGCTAACTCTTTGATGATATCTCCGATACTTTGAATTGTTGAAAATCTGCAGGATCCTTGTGAACTGGGACTGGCCTCCAATCATGACAAAAAATCAGATCGGCAAGGGGGAGCACTGTGACATGGAGCGTTGAGTTCGCTTGGTAACTGACTACAACGCTGGCACATTGAGCAGCATATGGCCGTCACGAAACAGGTCGTGACGGATATCACGGAGGTTTGTCGCCACCACTTGGAGCCGTTACAGGTCCACCAGAGTTTGGAGAGGCGCAAGCTCAGGCCCTCGATCGATCTGGTGCAGCTCCAGGTCCTGGAGATAAGGACATGCAGCGCCTGGACACGACATTGTGCAGCAGGCCCAGCCATCGTCGGTGAACCGGACGCCGGAGTCGTGCCTGTGTCCGGCGATCCAGAGGTTCACCCCAGGAAAGGTGGGTGGCAACTCCGTCACCCACGGAAATTCACAAATCACTTTCAAGTGGAAAGGATCAAAGACAAAATTGGCACTAAATTTAACAACATTTACAATATATTTTAGATTTCCTTTCAAAAAATACGCAGTATATTTTACACATGCCATAACCTTTCAGTCGCAACGCATCCGCCTTTCATATCCTGATAGAATTCGATTGTACTCCTAAAAGATTTGCACGTCGACACATCTATGGAGCTTGTGACACATCTTATTTGTTAATAATGGTGCTAGACAGTCTTAGTAGTACATTGCGATCAATGTCGTACGTCCTTCTTCAGTACATCCGCATGCGGAGAATAGAACGAAGCTGAGAAGGAAAGGCCTGTACAATGATCCAGGCCGGAGGAGCTAGGAACGATACCATATAGAATAGTAGCATTTTTATGCCTCCTTAGGATTGGAGGAAAAAATCATGTTTCCTACGGTTTTTTGGTGCAATTGAATTAATTTCTGTGAAATTTTAGTATAATTCATATCAAAATCCTACGTTCCAAAGAAGCCTTTACAGTGCAATAGCAAGTTCAATGCTATAGATCGATCATGTACAATACTGCAAACTGGAGTCTCACTACCGCCACTAGAAAGGAAAACAGGTTTAAATATTCACAGGCTCTCGTCTAATGCAGTACAAAAATATTTCAAAGTTTACATTGCGTCACATCAATTTTAAACAGCTGATCTCGACTTTTTTTGAGTGAACCGAGAATGGTGTTGTGATTCTCAAGCCAGTGGCAAGGGCAAGTAACCGGGCAATACAATATCTGGAAAAAAAAAGAGAGAGTGATGCTGTTTTATCAGTACACATAGAAATCAAAAGAAAATGGTTTCCTTAACCATTAAATTATATGATCTAGATTATAATCTCAATTTTTTATAATCTGAATTATAATCTCAATTATAATTTGTACTTGTCTGTTTGGCAACTCAGCTTATTTCCAATTTGGCAAGGATAGTGAATCTTTTGAAGACTATAATCTCAAATAAGCACCTAATGACTAGTTTATTGAATTATAATAATCCAAGCTTGAGATTAAAATAATCTAATAAATAAGCTGTCATGTTTGTTTACCTCTATAGATTATAATCTCTAGATTATATAATCTAGTAGATTATAATCTCAAACAAACAGGGCCTCAGTCCCCAGTTAGGAGATTCTTACACCTTTTAAAATGTGATTCATTTTCTTTTAAACTTACACAATTTTCAAATACGGAGTAATATCATCGGCAATTTATCGGTGATTTAGTTAAACAATATATATCCCGCTATAGCTGATTTTTGACAGTTAGGTTATTTGTCTTTGCAGTACAATTTAACCGCTATAACCCACTATATCCTGCAATCGCTCCTGCTATTAGCTGTTTGAGATATCATTTACTAAATGTCTTAGCCCGCTATTTTTTTCATGAGTTATAAGCGATAATCAATCAAAATTAATGTAACGACCGGTGTGCACTAATAAATCAGTTCAAGCCCATCTTCAGACTGGGGCATCATGATCTCCAGTGAGAGGGAGGGCAGAGCGAAGTTGCATGGAATTCACACATTCAACCCCACTAAGAAAATTACTCAACTAATTAATCACTTCATTGATAGATATTGTCGACGCTTGACCTTTGAGTCAAGTTCGACAGATATTTGGTTCGAGGACGTTTTGCTAGTAAGAAGATTCATCAAAGGAGAGACACGATTTAGACTGGTTCGGACCTCTTGGAGGATAATAACCCTACGTCTAGTATGTGGTTTCTTGAATATGGTGGTGAATAGGCAGTGAAAATATGTCCCTAAGAGAGAATGAGAGGTGTCTTGGGTGAGTATGAGGGGGGGATCAGCAGCCCCTTATGGGTCTCTCCCATGTCCCTTTTATAGTTCAAGGGATGAGGAGTTACAAAGTGGCTGTTTATGAGCCATAACATCAATGAATACAGGCGGTTACTAGTGTCATAACCTTGGAGGTTACTAGTGCGCATAAATCTGAGAGTAAACCTTGCATGAGTGCTTTGATGGTGTCAAATGAGCTCTTGATGGCATCGGTTGCAGCTCTTCTTGATAGGCCCTCTTACAAAAGGCACCGAGATCTTTCGGTGGTGACTTCGAGTCTGATAATATCATATTTAACTGTGCATGTTCGGGATTTCTGAATTTTATGGTAACGACATAAGCCCTCGGAGCTTGCCTTCCAATGCCGTCATCTTTTGTATTTAGGATTTTATCTTCAATCTTCAAAAAATTTGTATTCAAGAATTTGTCTTCGGTCTTTGAGAATTTATCTTCAAGAACTTGTCTTCTCTTCTGTCTTCGAAAATTTTGTCTTCAAGAACTCGTCTATTGTCTTCTAGAATTTTCCTATGCAAGCACGCCTATGTTGTTTCCCATGGACGTTTATACCGTCAGGTATTGTCCTTTTCAGCGTTAACAGCGGCGCTTACACCTTCTTTTTTGCTGTCTTGAGTTCACATTTATTCTTACATCTTGTATAACTGGTAGTGGGAGGTAAGCTTTTAAAAGGAGGGGTGCAATAAAATATCTTCTGGCGCATCATGAAGTCTGAACGTGCACAACTTGAATTGCTGAAATAATCATCTGGCAGATGAAGTCTTGAAAAATCTTGAAAAATATGATAGAGCCTCAAGGTCTTCACGTTGTCACTGATTTTTATTTGAAGTAGTGACTTATCTTCTTCATAAACTGATAAAATTATCTCCTCTTGCTGAGGCCGAAGAGTAATCATAATTTCTCAATAATATCTTCTAGCTGAATAAAAATTTGATCATCTTCTTATTATTGTAAAGTCACACCCAAATGTTGATAGATGCTTCAAAAATTGAGGCAGATATGTATGATGGTAGCATCGACTCTTTATAGAAGCTAAGGTTGTATGAAAAGTCATATTCTGTCGAGGAAAATAATATGAAGCCCCCAAGCGCATGCTCGGGCCAATATGTATCGCCGGATCTTTGATAAGGATGTTGTGCTAGTTTATTTTCGTTTCGGAGCTGGTCCGAAGTAGAGTAATAATTCTATTGAAAAACAGAATATCGAACCCCCGAACTCTTGCTCGGGTCAATATATGTTGTCGAATCCTAAAAAGGATATAGAGCGGCTTTTTATTCGTGCTCGATCTGAAGTAAAATTTGTATGCGCATCAGATGGGTTTGTTAAGTACTTTCGTCTTGAGAAAAGTCGCTGTACAAAACATCAGCACCATCTGAAGTCATATTTGAGGTGCCTATGGTGGGTAAGTGTGATTAGGTTCTTAGATTATACGTATCAGCTGTTTGAGTAAATCACTTCGAGGATGGCCGCAAGTGTCTTTTAGGGTCGTATCTTGTGTAACCGTCCGGCGACCAAGATAGAGAGCTCAAATGGTGATCTGAAAAGATCGTTTGTGACAGATGGCCGTAAGTGACTTTCAAGGTCGTATCTTGTGTAACCGTTCGGCGGGCAAGATAGAGAGCCCGAATGGTGATCTTAAAAGATCGTTTGTGACCGGAAAAGGTCCTTTGCACTGTAATTCATGTGAATCAACGGGTGGTTAGGAAAATAATTAAATTTGAGGACAAGCGTGTCTGCCTGACATGATTGAAAATGAATGTGAAGAAAATACTAGAATGCTCCAAAGAAATCCAGATAAACAGTGTGATAACTATACATAAAAAACCACTACCGTGCTCATTAGTGCCATGGCCATTAGTGATTGTATTAGTGCCATGGTCATTAGTGGTGTATGAACAGTAATAACCACCGAGCATTAATGTGGCCTTCATAGTAGAGAAAAAATATTTCAATAATAAAATCCGGTTAAATATCCATATAGCCAGTAAAAGCAATTGAAGATGAAAGAATGGCTGAAATAATTATTCGCTCATTCAAGCCATGCACATTTGTGGCGAGCCATCAGTAACACAATTGTAACTTCCGAGCATTAAAACTCTATTCACTGTACAGATGAATTTCCAGATAATCAATAAGATAAAACTAGAAAGTAGGCGCGGCAAATTGCCGCGCTTCTCTATCATTCTTTGTAGCACCACCGCTATGTCATTATTTTTTTTACTTATATGTAATCGTAGGCGGTCCAACTATAAAAGAGAAGGTTTAGAAGCGATAAAATTATGAAAAATTAGATGTGTTACATCATTATTTCTAGAAATTAAGGTTATATATATGATGTAGAATTTAAAATGAAGTTAAATATGAACAATAATAAGAATATTATTTGTCGATGATTGGGAAATGGAAGAACATCTATGTTTTTATCTTGGCTCTTTGCGTTTCTTTACCTTTGTACTCCCCCTGTTCCTAAATTATTGTCACCGTTGATATCTAACATCAACTTTGACTGTCATGTTATTCAAAAAAGTTTAATAAATACCATATATTTTGTTATAATTTATTTTACCACTATTGTTATTTGAATCACAACTTATAATTTTACACATTGAATTAATTTTTTGAATTAAACGAATGGTCTATATATTTTGTTATAATTGTTTTATCACTATAGTTATTTGAATCACAACTTATAATTTTACACAATTGAACTAATTTTTTAA
>BCLG01001071.1:26850-74975 GCA_001602295.1 Zoysia matrella | reverse complement strand
AATTTTTTGAATTAGACAAATGGTCAAAGTTGATGTTAGAAGTTAATGACGATAACAATTTAGGAACGTAGGGAGTACATTTTAGTTGTGAATGACATTTTAATCTTTTACATATTTTTTCTCTGCATTTTGGACCATTGGAAAATCAGTCAAATTAACAACACAATATACATAGAATCCCATATAAATTAATTTTCTCATTTATGAAATCAATTAATGATACATGTGCGCAAGTAGCAAACACACACTTGATCCAAAAGGCTATTGAGTTAAAATCGTACTCTCTCCATCTCAAAATAAGTGTCTTTTTAAATTTTCAAATATTTACTTTTTACTATTAATCTTATTCAAAAAATTTGTAAAAATATTATTTATTTTATTGTGAAATGATTCATTATTAGAAGTACTTTAACCTTCTTTTATTTACTTTTGTATTTTTGTAAATTTTTTGAATAAAACAAATGGTCAAACATTGATTTTAAAATGTTAAAAACGTTACTTATTTTGGAACGAAGGGAGTACCATCTAACAATCATCGTGCGTAATCACGAGTGATGAAGAGAAAGATTTAAGATAGTTCCCAAATGAGGAATCAAAACAATTACAAAAGAAAAGAAAAGAAAAGAAAATTTTTGGCCGTGATTGAAACCAACAGAGATTGGTGATGTATTATTATTAAAAGGGGTATAAAATAATTATTGAAATATGCAGAGGAAGTGCAACAAAGAAAATGGGTATATTTAGTCTAGCATGAAACAGGTATAATGGCTAAAAGCCTATTTATGATTCATCATTCATGTCTTAGTTTACCTTGACAAATTATAAGCAACATTGTATCAGAAAAGTACAAACCGCAGAATCAATAATCGATTCTCCCCACTGAGAATTCTCTGGGCCAAAAGAGTGCCATGGCCAAACTTTTTCTTCCTTTCCAATATGCGATGGTGCCTCCAAGCATGCATATTATCAAGTGAGCCATCCAAGCATAGAATTTGTGTGACAATGTGGCAGGCACTTTTTCGAGAAAATTTAAGGTATTGCATAGCAAGCATACCTGAAGAAGCCCAATCAACTCTTTGTTAGTGATACTAGCTCGGATAGCTGGCACACCATGTCCCCATGCTTTGTTAAATAATTAAAGCTGGGCATTTTATCAAACACGTTGCAAGCATAGGCTAGGAAAGCGTAATGAGCTTGCCGCTGCAGCAGGCAGGGGGCATACTGTGGTCTGGGCCTGGGAGCACGCCCAGGAGGTTAGGCGGGAGAGAAGAGGCAAGGGCAAGGTTAGGCGGGGGACTACAACTGGTATGTGAGGAGCTGTCTCTTAGCTCACCTTTCCTTCCTCGGATACGGGCTGCAGCTCGAGTGGAGAAGGTGATCAGGGGAGCTTGGAAGGGCGCTCGACGAGGTGATGTGTACTGTGCATAGGCTGCAAGTGGGTTGGATCTCACACAGTCGGAGGGAGGTGAGAGGTAGACAAAGGAAGAACAATCAGGAGTAGAGAAAAACTTGCTGGTGCCTTTTAATCGTTCATTTTTCAATGGATGGCTGCAATCTTTTTTTGCTGACGTGGCACTCTATGTTTTAAGAGAATGCACGAGCTTTAATATATAAAGATTTCAATAACACTTTCTTATTTTACTCAATTAGTTTGCGAGGCAATAGATTCGCGTAACCACTCTACAAATATTCAAAAGTATTTATCATAGTTTAAATCAGAATATTATACTTACCAAAACGATTCGATCTCACATATCATCGTAACACTGATTGACACTCAGACAATTCATCTATATTCAGATGACCCACTTGTCAGTGACTGTTCACGAACATTGTTCCTTACATAGAGTAGCCATTTGATCATGAATGCTCAAAAACAATATATTTCTGCAGTGCCAAATATGTACGTCTGGGATTCGAAGGTGGACCACGGACGGGTGCAGCATGCGCGCACATGAACCGCGGCACGCGCGCGCGCGTGCTCGCATGTGCACGCCTCCGAAGGCTTAATTGCAGCTTGCATCGCTAGCTGGCCCATGCTACCTTCTTGACGCATTGCTCCCGCGGGTTCATCTTCTCGATCGGCGCTCGTGTGCGTCTTTCGAGACGTATTTTGCAGCCGGAATCACCACCCCCGGCGGCGGGGTTGTGGGGGGGGGGGGGGGTGTGGTTGGTGAGGACGAGGGCACTTGTCAATCCAAGATGCGAAGCGTGTGTTCGGCGACGGTCATAGCGATTCTGTGGCCTGTGGGCCGGCCGGAGACTGCGCGTTTGAGGACGGCTTCTGCCTTCTGGGATCCAAGAATACAGCAGTTTGGAAGGCGGCGACGGCGAGGACGATGGTTGCTATAGTAGCTACTCGTAGTCAGGCTACCAAGGTCGACCTCGTGTTGCCTTACATTAGTGTACTGATCACCGTTATCGAGCGACTAACTAGCTAGTGTGCCGTGATAGAAAATTGTCCATGCGTTGCAGATATCGCGCGGTGCTCTATGCGTACCGGCTGCGCCTAAAATACTGGCCCCCGTTTTCGCGCCACACTCTCAGTCTATCTCCACATCCGAGAAACCGGTATCGCGATGTTGCCGCGCGCGCTTTTGAAAACACACAGCTAGCTACCGGCAAGTCGTCGCTTATCTCGATCCAAACCCCCAATCTTACACTCTGCGAATGCACTTCACAGAATCGAAAAATACATACTCCTACTTTTAAATCCCCGACAACTAGATGTACTAACCATGATCATCAATTTTAAATTTGAAGGGCTTTTATACTTCTAAGTGTTGGCGGCAAACTCAATCGGCAGACAAATTTTCTTGCTATACGCCTATATATACAATCAATCAAATGGCGCTCTTGTGAAGTTATCCAGCAGTAGTTTCACAATCACAAGCCTCTTCCAGGAGGAGCTCACAATCAAAAGCCTGAAAACGTCCCAAAATGTATTTGGCCTATACAGTTGACGTTTCGTCTTGCGGTACGTCTATACCGTCAGTTAACCTTGCAATGCAAGCCTCTTCTAGTAGTAGCTCACACGCCTGAAAGTGACTCACAGAGGCACACACATGGGACCAGCACGCATGGTCCCGTTACTCCGGCACCGATGCAACGATCAACTTGACCTTGCGCTCTGTCTGCACGCCCGGCAAATCTCAGCACAAAAGGTGTCCAGGCGCAGACATATACAATCGCACGCAAGCCCTAGCATGCAGCTAGCTAGGCTGAGCTACCTAGCAACTGCATGCTTCTCATAAGATGCTGGTGCGGTGAGCATAAGCATCTCTTCGGCGTGCAAGACACTGCAGACCAGTTTTTCGATGATAGATTCCTCCGCAGGCTCACAGGGACCACCGTTGCCACCTTTTCTAAGTTTAAATTCTGAAAATATTTAATCCGAATCCCGTTTTTAACTTTACTCTAGCTTTGAAGTTAAAATATTGTAAGCGAGGTGCCTTGCTGCTTCCTCTTCTACACGGCTCGATCTATAAAGGAGCAGCTCCGATGCCCTAACCCTCTCCATCTATCCCTCACACCAACTCATTGTTGGCCTGTGATCATATCTAGTAATATGTGTGCTCCATAAGCAGCTGAAGCTGCCAGCATGATCTGATGATCTTTCTTCACCTCCTTCCATTGATGAAGAAAGTCATGGCAACTTTGGATCAGATCGTGCTGGCAGTTTCATCCGCTAATTGGAGCACTGTAAATTGAAGCGAGACCTTTACTTCTTCGAGGAAAGCATGCCCTTGAGTTTCTGTATAGGCACTGAAAAAATATAGTTAGACAAACCCCTGCCGGCACAAAAATCATTTTGTTTAGCGTCGAAGATGTCGTGCTACTATATTGGTGAGTTATCTCCACATGCATATGGTTGTCTCCATGGTATTGTTGCTCGCCTCAACACCAGATATTTGTTGATTTATTACCTACTAAGAAATTTAAACTTGTTTGGGGGGGCACTTGTTGCCTCCAGATGTAGCCAAGCGAAATTAAATATTTTTCTCACAACTTATATCCTTTATTAGAACCTGATTTCTCTTATTTCATCGTCTCTCTTAATAGATCTGTAATCCTCACATGTAATTAATTGATTCATTATTAAATCTGGCCTCTTTGATTCATATATAAACTCTTCTCGATTTACTTTCTCCATTATACCTGTACAAAGGATTTGAACGGAAGCATGCAGGTAGGAAATGAATATATACTCCCTCCGTTTTTAAATTGATGTCGCTGTTGACTTCTAATATTAACTTTGACCATTCATTTTATTCAATTTTTTTTGATAAATATCATATATTTTATTATAATTTGATTTATTATTAGAATTATTTGAATCACAACTTAAAATTTTACACATTTAAACTATTTTTTTATTAAAACAAATGGTCAAAGTTAATATTGAAAGTCAGCAGCGACATCAATCGAACCGAGGGAGTGCATCTACTGAAGCTTTTGGAGGCGTTTTTGGAGGCAATAGAACTTAAACGCCTCATCGATTTATCGTCAGGTGAAATTAACAAGTCTTTGAGTGGAAGTATTCATGTACAAATGTTAACCACTTTAAGTAATAAGTCTATAGGAAGTTAAGTTTCAGCTAGCCACAAGGATCAAATTATACCTTAATTCTCACTCATATAGCCCTGAAACACATACTTTTTTAAAATATAAAGGTAGGAAGTAATTCTCTGACCGGGTATGTATATGGAGATAGTTCCATCAAATTATTTTTCTTGTTGGGGACTTGTTATTTTTGCTGCAGTATATATAATTGTGCTAGACACTAATTTGTTGTAGTAGTTGTTTGCAACGTTTAATATGTCCTGAGCTTTAATGGAATATTATCACAAATATTTCTATAAAGATATTAGTTATTGAGTTAAGGACACCTCAGACCGATATATACTAGTTGAGATACAAAAAGAAGGCAGCAACTCACTATGTGAAACCATCCATAATTCCTGATGACTCTTTCACTATCCATGCGATGATCTTTGTGTCAACAGTATATGAAGCATGGGAGGCGAGCTAGCAATTTGGTTTCAGTGCTTAATCCTTAACGCTAATAACCTTTTTGGATGCGCTATGATATTCTCATCTACTTAGCAAGTCCTGTATATAAGGAATCTTTGAGTTATGAGCAAATTCGGCAAGCAGGTAGTTAAAGTTCCATCCTTGATTTTTTTTTTTAGTTGTTGCTACCGTACGTTCTTGATTTTCTTGAACAGAGCAAACCTTTTTGTTTCCATGATTTACTTTGCAGAATGCATTACATTGTTTCATTTTGGGCGTCTTTGGTCTGCACCCTGACGTCAGACACCTGTCTCAGGCACGGCACTCAGGCGTCCGAGATCGCTTCTGGCAGATGGTGCTCGATCAGGCCATTCACCAAACAATTAAGCAGACCCTTTATCCACAGTGCAATATAGATGCATGATTCTATGCTCCATCAAACTAGTTGAACTATTTCATTTTGTTGTTTTCAAGTAGTATGACATAGTATAAGTAATAGTGCATCAATTCAATGGATGGAATGGCTCACACAATGTATTATTTTATAGAAGCACATGTATAGAAACCGTGTAGACATGGTTTTATCCCTTTCTTCATTACCAATTGTTTGCACATCACAACGATGCTGATATGGCCCCCCTATTTACTTATTATACTTATTATTTAGTGAAAAGGAAATTATTCAGTAGCCGCCTGAACCATCTATCTGCATTGCCTTCGATATTTTATCGAAAGATGTATGGCTTACGAAAAAGAGGAAGTTTGCCGTAGCTGATCTGATAGCATAGATGATCGATGCTTTATGTATGAATGGTTTGTGGTATGGATCACTGCATCAGTGTAGTTTAGTGTTAGTCAATGCATGTGTTATGTATTGACACTCAAAATTTGCATCTTGGGAAACCGAAAATTCTGATTTCTTAAACCGAATGCTCTGGTTAGGTAGACTGAATACGGTAGAAAAATATTTAAATTTCGTCCGATAATGATTATTTCGCAAGAATTGTTCTCCAATATGTTTTTTAGACGTGGAAGGTATCTTTGAACAATTTGGCTAAATTCTACCGTAGAAGGAAAGAAGTGCTTAAAAAGACATAAAGGTGAAGCCAGATTCATGATTTGAATGCTCTATGACGTAGCCTTCGCCAAGACGATCGAAACAGGTATATGAATCGCCTAATTTAAAGACCGGACGAGAAAATTATGGACTTAACAAAAAAACGTCCGAGTCGTCACCCGAGTGTCCGACAAAGTGCCGGAGTATCCGGTAAGCCCTATCTGGACGCGGGATTTTGCCCACCAGTGTCTCCGACAATGTGACGGATTGTCCGGTATCCGAATTCTATTTTCGGTAGATTTTAAGCCAAATCGGATCTAATTTGTTTCCTAATTAATATGATTCATGTTTCCACAAGATAAGACCATCCCACCTTTATATAAGGAGGCCTAAGGCTGATTGAGAGAAGCCTCTCTCCAATCGTCAATCAAATACGTCTTTACTTTTCATCCTCTTCACCCTACTCTCTTCCAAACCCTAGTTTCTGTTCTTCTCTCGCCCCGACAACGTTGGAAGGTGATTCGGCTGGTCTGCCAAGCCTGGATCAACATTAGAAAATTTTTGCTCCGACAGGGTCCCTCCTAAGCTTGATCTTTCAGATACTGTTGTGATCGCGACTAGGCGATCATGTCGTTCCGCACACGGACGTGCGTGTGGTGCGTTGATCCAGATCTTTTCGGAGTCAACACACTTTTTGACGACTCCGCTGGGAAGAATGTTCGGTTTGATCTAAAGACCGAATTCATCTACTCCAACCATGGGCTCCAACACCGAGATCGACAAGGAGAACATCATCGCCACTACTTTTGAAGATCTTGAAGAGTAGGATCGCAAAGCCTTTGAAGCACACATGAAAGAACAACGACGACTTTACGCCTCATGCTTTCGGAAGACAAAGACTGACATCATCAAAATTGAAGAACCTAAGCTTCCCATCTACGAAAAACCTGAGGTGAAAAATTCTATGGCTACACTTCCCCTCTCTCATGGTTATGTTGCTAATATGGTAGATCAGACCGTTAGTGCATCTATAGCTAATAGGGCACAACAACTAATTGAGAATCAATTGAAAAGTCATGTTTGATCTATTCTTTTAAAAGTTAATGATGAATCAAATAAGAAACAACCCTCATGTGCCGATCCTAGTACTAGTAATGTTAAGGATATGCATCCACTACAGCATATGTCAAGTGGGTTTACTAATCCTCATGATGGCGGGAACCCTAATGTTTCGGCTAGTAATGCTAATCCTTTCATTATGCAAAATAGTACTAAATATGAGCCATCAACATTATCGTCGCCTCAAGTAACACATGCTACATCTACTTTGGCTCCACATGGCCAAAGTATACAAATGCACAACTCTCACAATGTAGCATATTGTGTGCCACCACATCAAGGATCAGGAATCCCTCATGGATCGATACTGAATCCTTATAGTGCCCCTCATACTATTCATACCACATCACCAAAGCCAATTGTGACACCTATTCGGCCTACGGCTGGATATATGACTATGGATCAATTGTGTGATCAATTGGCTATCATGTTGAGGGAACATTATGGAGTAGAACCTAGGATTGGTACGCGCTCCTACCAAAAGCTTTACCCTAATCATTTTGATTCCATCCCATATCTTCATGGATTTAAAGTTTCTGATTTTGTAAAATTTAATGGGGATGATGGCAAGACCATATGGGAGCATATAGGTCAATTTCTTGCGCAATTAGGTGAGGCTAGCTCTAATGACAATTTGAAAATTTTCCTCTTTCATTATCTGGACCTGCATTTACATGGTATACTGCTCTTGCACCTAATTCAATACATGTGTGGTCTCAATTAGAGCAGAAATTTCATGACCATTTTTATTGTGGTGATAATGAATTAAGATTGTCTCACTTGACATCAGTTAGACAAGGGCATGATGAATCTATGAATGATTACATTAAAAGATTTAGAAGTACTAGAAACCGATGTTTTAGTTTGACAATTTCTGAGAAAGATTTGGCAGAATTAGCTTTTAATGGCCTACGTAGTCATATTATAGAAAAGTTAGAGGGCTATGAGCGTTCTACTATTAATCAATTGCAACAAAGAGCTTTGGCTTATGAAAGCCGAAGTAAAGAGGTAAAGGAACTATATAAGTCACATCGTCCTAGCGTGCATATACTTGAGTGTAATTCTGATTCGGACGATGATGGTAGAGATGTTTATGCTGCTGAATTCTCATGGCCATCCAAAGCTAACTCTCATCCTTGTGATTCTCTCAAGCCGATTCATAAAAATCGACGAGACGAGATGAAGTTTACTTTTGATGTAGTTAAATGTGATTAAATATTTGATGAATTGCATAAAGTAGGCTACATCAAGATGTCATATGTTATCCCTCCGCTTGATGAGCTAAAGCGGCGTGCATATTGTAAGTGGCATCATTCTTTCTCTCATGTCACTAACGATTGTATTGTATTCCGAAGGTAAATTCAATCGGCCATCAATGATGGTCGATTGGCTTTTAAGGAGATGCAAATGATAGACACCCTTTTTCCCATTAACACTTTTGATCTACAGAATGTAAAAGTGTTGGTTCGGCCCGAACAAGTCGATACAATCAAAAGCAAGAATGTGATCATTGGTGAAGAAAGAAATGAAAACACAAACCTTTCAAGGGAAGTGGTGTTAGAAAAATCTTCGGATGGTAAAGAGTCTTTGAAAATCACTATTATAGCCTTTAGACTCGGGGGGCAAGCCAAGAAGGCTCAAAATTCGATTGATCTTGCTGCCCAGCCGAAAGTGCTCAAACCAAAGAATCATGAAGTAAGGAAATGGAAAATAAACGAGCCAAAAAAAACAGAAAGGTAAATTTTAAACCCACGTTTGGCTATCTTTTGTCAAAATATGCAAACAAAAAGACCGTTTTGAAGGATTGGTTAGCAAAAAGCGATGCAAAACTACCTTTGGGGGCTCCTTTGGAACGCAGGATTTTCACAGGAATTGCGTAGGAATTTCACAGGAATTAGTTCAATTTCCCAGGAAAAACGCAGGAATAGGAAATTTTCCTTCAATCCAAAGGAGGCCTAGGTCATGACCGGTCGAATCCTCATCATTAGGATCTGGTCAACAACATGGTTAGAATTAGAAGCATAGATGTGGTAGTTAAAGAACCACCAAAAGGATCGATTGTTAAAAATAATCGGGCTAATCTAAAAAACGCTATAGACCCTAAGAATTCTAAAGACATTAGTTGCTCTCTTGACAAGTGTTTTCAGCCGAGATGGTGTCCCTCTGGCTTAACTCGAACTTTAAAGAGAAGAGTGCAAAGGTTGCGCAATCAAGAGAGCAAAAATCAAGGATATAGCCAAATGAGTGATCTATCACACAAAATAGTGTCTCTACGATCTCCTTCATACATCAAGAAAGAGTCTAATTGAGCAATACTAGAAGTTTATTGCCGATAGAGTATTATTGCCCTTAGAATAAAACATGGCCGATATAATGTTATCGTCCATAGAGCAAAAATGCCGGTGAGTTTCACCACTATTAGGCAAATTTTGTCACTAGAGTATTTTTTGGCACGCTAGCTTTGCTAAAAAACAAGAGGGCATATGTTGACATCCAAATTTGCATCTTAGAAAGACCAAAAATTTTGGTTTCCTAAACTGAATGCTCCGGTTTGGTAGACTGAATACAGTAGAAAATATCTAAATTCTATTCGATAATGATTATTTCGTAAGAATTGTTCTCCAACATGTTTTTCAGGACGTGGAAGTTATCTTCGAAGAATTTAGCTAAATTCTACTATAGAAAGAAAGAAGTGCTTAAAAAGATATGGAGATGAAGTTAAATCCATAATTTGAATACTCCATGACGTAGCTCTCGCCGAGACGATCGAAACGGGTATATGAATCGTCTAATTTAGAGACCGGACGAGAAAATTATGGACTTAACAAAAAACGTTCGAGTCGCCACCGTAGTGTTCGGCAAAGTGCTGTAGTATCTGATATCAGAGTGTCCGGTAAGCTCTCTCTGGACGCGAGATTTTACACATCGGAGTCTCCGATAATGTGTCGGAGTGTCCGGTACCCGAATTCTGTTTTTGAGTTTTTAAGTCAAATAAAATCTAATTTGTTTTTTAATTAATATGATCCGTGGTTCCACGAGATAATATCATCTCCAATCGTCAATCAAATACGTTTTTACTTTTCATCTTCTTTAGTTTCTGTTATTCTCTCGCCCCGGTGACGTTGGCGACGTTGGAAGGCGATTTGGCTGTCCTGCCGAGCTCGGATCAACCTAAGAAAATTTTGCTCCGACGGGTCCCTTACAAGCTTGATCTCTCAGGTGCTATTGTGATCGTGACTAGACGATCCTGTCGTTCCGTACACGGACGGTACACGGACGTGCGCGTGATGGGTTGATTCGGACGTTTCGGTGTCAACAGCATGTTTTGGCAGGCGATGAATCGATGTGCTAAACTTAAGGGTCTGTTTGGGTTGGAGGATATTTGAAAGAATATTTTTGGATGAACGGCTTTCATGTGTTTTGTTGATGTCGTCCTACGTTTGGAATGTAGGAAGGCACAGAAAAACTTCCTCATGTATGACAACTTTGTTTGTACTTTTACATGAATCAGAAAATGATGTCTGACCCAAGGGAAACGTTGGTGCGCATGATCTCATGCTTACCTCGCTGACCAGTTTGATTGGAAGCTTGCAATCACCATTACTGAGATCTGATGTCATGGACCCAACGCCTTTTCAAAGGAATCCATTTGATCAACGGAGGGCATTAGCTAGACTTAGCTAAAAGCAATAGAGAAAAAAATGAGTAATTAAAAGTGGTACTGTAAGAGGTTAATGATTTTTTCTTAAATGTCTCAGAAATGACATCTTTATAAATATTTTATTAATTGCAATACATTTTTGTTCCTATGTGTTTAATCCTGGATTCCAAACACATCCAAATTTTCATTCCACTATTTTGTCAGTTTCTCTATTCATGCATTTTTTTTTCTCATTCCTTGTTTTTCAATTCTTTATTCTAAACTGGCTAAGGGGATTCAAACTGGAACGCTCATAGGCAGAATGAGGAAGATATGTTTAAATCTGCTTGTAAAAAACTCTTTTGTAGTAGTGTTCACCACTTAAAAATGGCATAGTAGTGCCGTAGATAATACGGAGCATGATAGTTCATGGCTAGTTCCTGCACTAAAATTCGATATGAAACTAATATTTTATTTTGATTTCTTGAAAAGATATTTATAATAGTCATGTAAAATACATAGAATATATAAATCATAAAACTAGCTCTCTGTTTTTAATTGTTATCGTCGTTGACCTCATCTTGACTTATTCATCTTATTTTAAGATTATGATGGATACACTTTGCCCATACACCTGCCTCGTAAACTTGCCCGTGAAAAAAGTAGTCTGAAGAGTCTATTGGGCCAAATCTATCGGATGTGAGGTATGCCCCGTTGGACTACAATTTGCTTGGAGTATCTGATGGGCCGAGATCACGCTTATTCGGGCCGTGTCCAGACTCCAGAGTACCAGCCTGGTAGTGCCAGGCGTGCGGCGGGCAGCGGGCAGTGCTTCGTGCTCCGAAGCGGCGAGCGATGCTGGAGGCGAAAGAGGGCGAGTTCGTGGGCGCGAGGCTGGACGCCGGCCTCCGCGCCATCCGCTTCGCATCTCCGCCGTCCGCGGACGAGTTCGCCACAGACGTAGAGCCGAAGAACGTCCCCGCCGTAACTCATCTCCCCAGTCCTCGTCCTCTCGAGGCTCTCCTTCCCATTCCTTTCCTTCCCCCCTCTGCTTCTGTCAATTTATTGATGTGTTTCCTTGTGGGATCTTTGTAGGTGTTCCGAGGCGTGGCCAAGGGGTGGGACGCCTCCTCCCGGTGGGATCCTCTCCATGGCGGCCTCGACTACTTGCTGGTTTCGATCGGTCCTTTATAATTTCTGTTTCTCTGTTGCTTATAGCAAGTCTCCTCGTCTCGAATGAGGCAACGGGAAACGAGAGACATGTGCTGAGGCCTTCTTAGCTGCAACGGGAAGTTTTTTTTTTCTCATACTCTAATTTTTTTCCAGGAAAAAGTAGGGCCTGATGTAGCTGTGGAAGCTATGATGTCGAACTCTGGCCATGTTTTCTACGGCGATCTCAGAAGCCATGAGAGGGCTAGTTTTTTTTTTCTCACTAAATTGGCACCTGCATATTGTATATTCAGCCATATGAGCAGTTCGAATTGGGGCACTAATGCTACCTGTATGTAACTCGATGCAGGTCTGTATTCCATTCTCCACATTCATTCAGTCGTGCAAGTCTTATCTGAGGCAAGTAAATCCCACTAGTGGTTCACCCATAGAGAAGGCAATGCTCAGGGAACAAGTCTGTTCTGGGGAGACGAGTTCAAGCAGCTCAGATCACACGGAGCAGGTCTATTTAGCACAGGCAAGTTCACTTCCTGCACCCATTGTAACAGTATGTTATCCTGCAGTTATTCTCGTTTAACAGGAGATGAACTTAGCATTAGCAGGTTTCAATTCTGAACACCGAGAGCAAAGCCAGACTGCCGTTAGAAATTTTGAAAGAGGACATCCAGGAGGTTTTACTCTGCTTGTCAGTCAAATTGTCTACTCTCATGGCATTGAGGTTGCATTTTGAATTGATTGTGTTATTTGCTTTCTCTTTTGATACAGCCAATATTTCTAAGAGGAAAATCATTTTCATCAATAAACTTTTGGATGAATAGAGCTCACTTGAGATCAAGTACTCATTACGATCCCCACCATAACCTTCTCTGTGTGGTTGCTGGTTGCAAAAAAGGTAGGTCAGTTTTTCATAGCTAGATATAATCTTTGACTGCTAGCCATAACTCCAAAGGGTTGATTGATTTGGTAATATTTTATAGAATCCATTTGCTCTTAATAGCCATTTCAGCGCAATATCAACAAATACAAACGTTTTGACAATAGTTTGAAATGTCTTCAAGTTATGTGTGTTGCTGGTGGCTTGGTGGATGTGTCAAATTGTCAATGTTAACAGCACAGGGACTGTTTACTGTAAACTTCAGATGGGCTTATGTCTTTGGGTTGCTGTTTCTTGTTTTCAACTTTTGTTTTGCAAAGTTTCACATTGCAAGGATTTAGTCCTGATTACTGTGTGCAATATATGATTCTGTGTAGAATCTGTGATTATTGTTTTGGTGAACCTATTTAATGGTTTTTTACTCATGGAATTTCCGTACAGTAACTATGTGGCCTCCTTCTGCGTCCTCATTTTTGTACCCGATGCCAGTGTATGGGGAGGCTTCCAACCATAGGTAAACTCATTTGCCACACTGGAAATATTTTAATTATAAAACTGGAAATCCTGCAGTCTGAATTACCTCCTCTGACCTCATTATCTTTCTGGCAGTTCTGTCAGCATTGAAGAGCCAGATTATTCAAGACATAAAAGGGCAAGATTCATGAAGGAATATTCTGAAAGAGTGGTTCTTAAACGCGGCGATGTTCTTTTCATACCAGAAGGATGGTAAATCTTTATCTATTTCCTAAGCTCTTATTTTGTCAAGCATTTCGTTTTCTTAATGAAATTACTATCACAATTCTCACAACCTAACACTTCGGTCTAGGTTTTTCTTTGGCATCTCAATTTCAATTGGATAGATTTGTGCAAAAAGTTAGCAAATCATCTGTAATTTGCATCTTTAAAGCCTGAAGAGAAATTTGTTTCAAAACTCTTTTCTTTGATTGTACAACGTGTTGTTGTGGTGTAAAAATACCTTTTTTCTTTTTAAGATAATGAACATGTGACAGTTTGCATGTTGGTAGCCACTTTCTTACTTTGTTCTGTTAATTGTCATATGAGAAACCAGTAGCGCAGAAATCAGTCTATCTAACACTTGAGAGTTCATGTAATAGGTATCACCAAGTTGACAGTGATGATTTAACCATAGCAATTAACTTTTGGTGGAAGTCAAGAATAATGACTCAAATGTTAGAACACATGGATGCCTACTACCTACGCCATATACTGAGAAGGTATTTTGTTATGCCTCAGTTTTCTAAATTTCATTTATATAAAAAAAAAACTTGAACTGTGGCTAGTGTGCAAAGGACCAACGATCTGCGCTGGATCTTAGACTTGTGCTTTGATGTGGGACAGACGAGGGGATTTTTTAACCCCGGGCTGAAATTCACTCCCCCGGGTAGTCGAACCCAGGAGGGCTGCTATTAGAGCCACCTAACCAACTTAGCTAGAGGCCCTTTCACTCAGCATATATACATTAGCCCCAGATAGTTGTCTATAATGTTACTAAGAGCGCAAAGTATCTTGTGCTGCCTAGCGCCTTCTTGCATCCCTTAGCCTTTGGCAAGTAACAGCGATTCGACTTATATTTGTCATTAAGTTATATTTTCATTGTGAAGCTCCCACAGACTATCCTAATATGAAAATTAAGACTGATTCAAACTGCTTTATTTCTTAAAGATACTATGTATTCAACCAACCTATATGTAACCAAACAGCTTGTTCTTAAGTAAATAATTTGGCAAAATATCTCAAGGATTTTCCTGGTAACCTAGCCCTATTCCGGAGGGGCTGCAACTGCTACCACCTGGCCTGCATAGGGGTTGGCTAATTGCTACATATGACAACTAAGGATTCAGATTTCCTATTATCTCTGACACTGATTCAATGCGATACCTGATTGGTTTACCCTTGTTTGTATGGTACCGTGTCACCTTGTGGTTTTCTACCTCTACAACTCTAGTGAAGATTGGTGGATAAGGAGATGGTACGTCCCATTACTCTCTTTTGTTTGTATATAATAGTAGAATAAGAGAGGCTTTTTGTCATTTGAATTCTGCAATCTCCACAAGTATGTACTTGGTTTTTCTGTAGTCACCTAGCTTATTCCACTCATTGCCTTGATCTGGCCTTTCAGCTTTAGATGATTTGTCTTTGCGTACAGTACTGAATACATGCACTTAGTGATCATGTTTCTCCTTGTAACCTTAGTTCTTCATTTCGCAACAAACAGCTTCACGTGTTGAATAACTTTGTATGTTGCCTTGTTCATTTCTCATGAGACAGAACATAGTGGTGAAGAGGAGTCCATTTGATCACTCGAAAGATAGCACCAGTGTTCAGGCTAAGGACAAAGCATTGGCAGGTAATACCCTCTGCCATCTGAGGCATCTCCGTTGATGTCAGAGTAACTTCTTTTTTTTAATTCCTTTGTTTATTTTTAAGTTTATAAATTATAAATAAAAACAACGGTTACCGCCTTTCTATTTTTTCTGCAGTATTGGATTCAAATTCTTTTCAATTTCCTAGCAAAATAATAATTTATATTTACCATTTTACAGTTCTCAATCTATTTGATTTACAAGAAGATTCACCTTTGCAAGCTTTGGAACCCACCACTCTCCAAGCACTTTATGAAATCATCTCACTGGTTCATGATGGCATTGAAGGGATTAACCAAAACGACATAGCACAACTATCTCAGGATCCATCTTCCAGCCAGAGCAATGAAACAAAGATGATCGCTGTTGCAGATGATTCATCCCTCTTGGACAAAGACCCTGTTGCAAAAATCATTGTACCAGTTGAACCACTTGAATTGCGAAGTATGCTTCTTGCAATGGTGGTATGTACTAAATATTGGAAAATAAACCACTTCATACTGTTATGTTTCTTTTACATCCCTCATATAATCTTTTTGCCCTGGACCTTATCTTTTTTAGGATGAATCTGCGCAAACGGCCATTATGTTTTCTTTACATAGTTTATGTGCAATTGTGTGTTGGGTGTTGTGTGTACTATAGATCTGTTCAGCAATCTGGGCAATCAACGCTTTAACAATATTTTTGGTTGTTCTTAAGCTGAGTACTTTTAAAAACTTCTCTGTGATTTTCAGCACTCTTTCCCAAGGACGTTAGAAGCTTTAGTCCTCAACATGCTTGGACCAGTAGGAGCAGAGATACTAACCAGGAAGTTTGATGAGATGGATCAACAAACAACCACCGAGCAACAGTTAGTACTCTCTCTCTCGTTATTTATATGCAGATCAGGGTGACACTAGAACTATTAAATGGCATCGTACAGGACCGAGTTCTACAAGAAATTCTACAGTGTGTTTGAGGACCAGTATGCTGCAATGGATGCACTTCTCAATGGGAAGGAATTATTTTCCTTTCAGGTAACTTTTAAGCCAATCTTTTCTGTTTCATGAGCGCTCAATTAGTGATGCATTAAAATTACTATATTTATTGAATGCAAGACTTTTATAGATTCTTATTGTCAAACCAACTTATCATGTTAATCTTGTTCTTGATGCAGGTCTTCCAGAACGTACTGGACAAATATCTCAGGGTCCATGTTGATCGACCCAGCTAATGGATACAGACATGGACGGACCACAGCTAGTATTAGTCCTTGAAATTTTGTTTGGGCCGATTGTTCAATCAAATCGAACAGATGGCCACATTTTATGCATAATTAAGTGTACTGAGTAGTGACTAGAGGGTGGTTGGGCTCTTGGCTTCAGTCGTAGGCATTAGCGTCTCGTGTGCTTGGGCCCAACAACACGGTCCAGTTGCGTTTCAGTGGCACCTCTGCTTCCAAAATGATGTACTGATCAAACTTTCTGAACATTATTTTTAACTCTAGCACCAAAAGGACCCAGCACATGAAATTTAGGTTCATCTCAACGAGACATGCATTTGCTCGTGTCATATACAGTTGGCAATTGCCGCCTTCAGAGCATCTCCGAGCCCCATAGAATTGACCATGAAAACATATTGTTAGTACTTACCTGGTTTAGATTTTCTCTGCAAACATTTTCCTGTAAAATAATTGGACCACAATAACATGAGCAAATTTTTTATTCGCCATAAAAAATTATGTCATTCTTTTATTTATCATCAAAAAATTACTTTTTCTTTATTCGCCACTAAATTTAATATTACCCCTTTTTCATGCCATGATTATCAAAAAAAACTGTAGACATATAACTTATACATGATGGAAATTTATATTTTTCATATGTTTATGATTAAAAAGATATAAATTATGATTAAAGTACTCAATGCTATCAGTTATATTCAGAAAATAAAATATTTTAGATCAATATTTATAATTTAATCATGAACATCTGAAAAATATAAATTTATACAGTAATATGTCTAACAGATTTTTTAAATCCAAGCTAAAAATGCATTTTTGTGTAGGAGCAAATAGTGAGCATGACGTAAAAGAGAAGCAAAATTAAAGTTAGTGGTAAATAAGGTAAAAGTAAGTTTTCAATGACGATTAAGGAAGAAGTAAAATTTCCTCCACTAACATTGCCTCCTTATGTTAATTAAACGACTGTGGACATTGAAAGTACCCTTATTTCTAGCTAAAGATTTTGGGTGATTTAACAACCTTTTTGAAGGTTTTTTTTTTTTTACTTAACTTTACAACTTACAAAATTATCTCATGGGAAGCAACAGAACGGGAAGCAAGAGCAGAGCAACATGTACAGAAAAAAAAAAACGTGTGATAAAAATGTACAAAGTTGATTAAGGCTGTTACATTAGAAACCATTTAACTCAACAATAAAATACAACAATAACTTACGAACGAATTGTGTGCGCCCTACACATTCCACTACGCTGTACTAACAAAAATAATCCTACCGTGATCTTTCCATCTTCCTGAGTCATTACATTGTTAGAGAAGTTATATCAACAGAGAAGAATGAGAAGGTATAGTTCAACGATCTAGTATATGCTGCCTATATATATACAACAAACTCTTTGCCGCAACGAAACAAAAATATGATTTGTGTTCTTATCAGGACACAGGTTCAGATCATTCCTAAACCTTTTGCTCGCTGGATGGTGTATCCTGACATAGTAGAAAGAAACATTGTTACGATGAGAAAGAACGGTAACCATTCTGCACATTATCATACAGAAATAGTTCGTAGAAAAAAATCTAGAAAAAAACATATTAGATGTCATATCTGGCTTATATCAAAAGCATGAAGTCAGGAAAAGAAGAGCAACTCACCTCAAGGTGAATCTCCACGGGGAACAAATTTATGGAGCCAGGGTTGAAAGAGAACCTGGCGAGTTGTGAACATATGAAATGGTAAGGACAATAAGTGGGAGTTAAAGTTGGATAGAGTAGAGCAAAAATCAAGAAGATTTTTTTTTAAGTTGGGAGATGCCAGAACTAAGACATTAAACACGTATCTTAAAATGGCATACCTCAGTAAGTGATTTACAAAATACACATATCCATTAAAGCTGGACAAATATATATTGTGATATCATGTCAGATTAACATGTGTTGCGAATTTAGTGGGGCTAAACTATGGAGCTGCGTCAAACATATGAAGATTATGACTAACGATCAAGACACCATGTGAAAGTTTACAATCAGCTTGACAAGACGCCATAAATCAAAATCAAGATATTTTCTACTCCCTCCGTCCAAAATTATAAGTCACTATAGACCCCTCAGAATTTCCCAAATTATAAGTCGTTCTCACTTTCCGAGACAACTTTTTCTCTTCCCAATACATCTCCACTCTCCACATTTTCAAAACATCCCACCTTTTTCACTTTTCTTAATTCCCGTGCCCGAACCCAAAACGACTTATAAAAAGGGACGGAGGGAGTATACGAGTAAAAATGTTTCTCTGGTAAACCTCCTGCATGTCCAGGACTTAAGTATGTTAATTACTTCAGGTTGGTAAATATCAATATCGTAAGTGTGAATTATACAGAAAAAGAAAATAGTACCCTCGCGATAGGACAAGACGCCATGCATATGGAATAAAGAATTCCTCAGGGTGACTTTCTTGCTCATATGTAAAGCGTAGCTGCGTAAACATCTGAAAATTTATAAAGAATGATACATTGTTAGCCAGCCTTGTTACCAAATCTTTTAAGATTAACTACATAAGCTTACAAAAGTCAATAAGAAAGATGAATGAGTACCTTCATCCCTTCTCCACGCCAAGAACGACAGTTTTTGTTAATGACTTCAAGCACCTTACCCACAGACCACTCCCCATTTACTTGCTGTGTATCCATTCGACTATTAAAGAAATCCAATACCTATAATACATACACAACATGGAAGATGATTAGAATCTGGATTATAAATACTTTAATTATCTTGTATTGAACTTCCATGAGTTCGTCCACAATAAACAGCGCACATACTGTGTATATGTTCTCAAGCAATTCATTGAAACGTGGATGGTTCTTAAATGGCTCGAAAACCTCTTGCCGATGCAATATAGCATACACAACCTGCAGAGAAAAACAAAATATAAAAAAAACTCGACCATTTGTCCAGAAAAAAAGGTATTTTCAGCAGTGCGACTCATTTTATCATGTAAACTGAACTTCTGCTGTGCACATACCTCTGGGTTCCTGGGCAATGCATATGTAAGTATTGCATTAATGACTTCAAGAACGATCCTTAAGAAGTCAGTATATATGTGAAGCTCTGTGGACTGTAAAACGATAATCCCTTTTTATAAGAAAATGAAAATACAAACAATGCCAATAACATGATGAAATAATAAAGGTAGAATACCGTATCATCTGAAAAGTTGTCTGCTTCAATCTGATCAGATATAACTTTCAGAGCCTTATCATTTTTCAACTCAGCTAATTTGGCATACCTAGAACATGACACATAAAAGCAAAAGACAAAGTAGCATCAGGTGCAATTTCAAAGCGCACACACACAGAGAGGGGGGTGGGGGGGGAGCATACTTCCGAGAAAGCATGTCAAAGAGGCTAACCAGCCTCTGAGATGCATATGCACTTAGCCTATGCACATGAGGAGCCATATTGGCTAGAATTGCAAGACAGTTTGTGTGAAGGTAGACGTCCTGCAAATGTAATTTAGCTTTTCATTAAATAGTTAAAAATTTAGTAAGTGTTACCATACAGTACAAACTACCATTGTATAGCAGGAAACTTAGTGTTACCGTCTGGTACACATAGCACCCAAGAACCAAGTATGAGAAACTTTCTATAGGAAGACATAGATCCAGATACTTACTCGCAGTTTGGAGAGGTTGTATTTGATGGTTCGTATCAATATTACGACCATCAAAGATCCCAGAGACGTTTGATGCATGAGGCGCTCATGGTACCATGGAACAGTAGGAAGCACCTGAATTTGCATATAAAATCATTAGTAACTTTCTAATAAACAAATGGGTCAATTAGCTTTCTTACCAACTTGTGCACACTAGCGTTGAAGGTTGAATCTTGACTTAGGATCAGAAGAATAATCAACAGCATATAGATCTCATTCGATGTCTTCTTTGATGCATTGTAGAGCATTTCCAAAATAGGCATCAGCTGTAAACAAAATTGACAAAGTTGGTCAGCATGCCTATATACAATCTAAACTAGACAATGAGCACTTCAAGGAACACAACAACAAAAGCTGCCCAGCGGCAAAACGATTCAAACATATTACTCCAGTCTAAGTAAAAATCAACTCAGCAATTCAATCACAGTGCTTTGAGTAAAAACATGTAGGCCAGTGAAATTCAAAAGCTACACCTTACACCCAAGGGTTCTTTAGTTTGAAACTAAATACAGAATTCAGTTCCCATCATAAATGTATGTGTGCGCCTCAATAACAAACAACCTGTCCCATTTAAAATCTGGACAAATCAGTTCATGAAGTCAAAGAGAAGAAACTTAAAACAAGGCCAACTCAAAATCATGTCAAATGCTATTTTACGATCTAATCAGAAGAGAACAACTTAAAGAACGCAGCTGTTTATTAGCCCATATCATAACTCAAGTATTCCCAACATGCCCATTTGCTTCGACAGGCCTGCCTGATCGGTTGTGACGCCTGTGGCTGCTGCAGCAACCACAGAAAACGATAGCGGCCAGCAGCCCCAAAACTCTCAAACGATCACTCCCAACACTGAGAGTTTAGAGACATAACTACAAATAAACCTACCAATGTATCCAAATCTGTTCGAACCAGAACATACTCCTGAAAGTCGCAGTTCCCATGGACCAATGAATATAGCAACAGAACCGAACTCTCATCATTTAAGTATCTGCAAGGATAGAAGAAGTTAATAACATACATGGCCAAGAAAAGAAAATACTTTAGCCACACATTCTAGAACATGATAAGCAAACACTACGATTGAATTAAGTTATAATAGGTCCTAAACAATGAGCCATGAGAAATGCCAAAACGTAAATGTAAAAAATTAGTGCCAACCATCAATAAATGCACTGTAACTTTAACCTTCAGAAATCTGACACAATTTGAGCAAATCTTGCTTTGATGTTATTCTAAAACCATAAATGAGGGAATTCATCACAACATTATAATCTCCAAGGAAAAGAACCAACATTACCATAACCTTCGAAAATGGCAGACAATGCAATAATAACTCATTCTAGTAGTTATCCCCAAACATTAGCAGATGAGCTGTTACTTACGTGCCAAGTGCGTCAAATAGTGATGCAAAAGACAATCTGAGAATAGGTCCATTTTGAGCATTCCCTTCAATATCAGCACGATCATCTGCAGCACAGTTCATTTAAGCAGCTGCTAGAGATTTACTCCTATGCAGATTACTTCAATTTATGTAGTAAATGTGCGACTTACATTGGTTGTCCTTCGCGCTATTCAATGCTCTGCAGTATGGGTTGTCATGGAAAGGTGATGTGTCCTTGTCGTTCGAATGTGAATCAATCAGGTATGTATCATTGTTTGTAATGGGCTCATTGATTGAAATGCACTTTCGGTAGTGGATCATAATAAGCAGAACAAGCAAACTTTTATCTGCCAACTGACTAGATGAACCCTCAGGAGTTGAGCTTACAAGGTAGTTGATAGTATAGTATGGCAGTAACACTATGCTCGCTGCAGAATCACATAAGGGTGAATGATTTCCATAAAACTAAGATACTTATAAAGTAATATGAAAGGCTGACACAAAGTATCAACTTTACCAGCTGCTGAGCCAACTCGCTGCAGAACACCAGGGCTACCATCATCAGAGGAAACAGGATGCTGACCATTTTGAGGAAACTTTGGCCGCATTAAGAAATTGAGCAACAGCTTTTGAACCACCGAGACAACTATAGTGTTGTCCTGCAGAGGGAATATGTCGCATGGAGACAGTTCAATTTAAACTCAAGGATGTTCAAAAAAATTCATAGTACATGATGCGTAGAAAATTTCCAGTTTTACCTGAAACATAGCTGCATCGATGAAAGGATGCACATCTTTTGGTTCTGGAGATGGGCCAGAACATAATTGAGTCGACATAAGAACTAGCATCAAGTTCAAAAGTTCATGATGTAGGTAGCATGACTCCAGACTTGATACAGAACAACATTAGACAATCAGATCAACTGGAAAACGCGTATATGCACATGACAATGAAAAACATTAATATACATCGTCAGAAACCATGATACCTTACATCTACACCACCAATGTAGTTCAGCACACCTCTCATCAAAAAATACTCCACAGTGTGTTCTTTAAGGACCAAGGAAACATAAAAAAATTATTAGAATTCCATCAAATTTTCTTATAAAGTAATATTTTATTGAGGAGAAAAGACTACTGAATACAAAGTTTACATGAAAAACTACAATGTTTTACAATGGCTTGCAGAATAAGAATGGTTTGCAACAGACAGAATGGACATACAGAAACTAGCAAATTTGGATAACCAATTACCTGAAGGAAAATTTTCCATCCCCTTCTCATTCTTGTCAATGTCAAGGCATAGTTCTTGCCAGTTGTCAGTTTTTGCATTTTCAATGATGAACTTAAGAAATATTGACGATATATATGCAGCATTGATAGCCCTTCGATATACGACATGAGATACAGAAGTTGTTGATGTGCACTCTTGCAAGCACCAAACCAAATGGATGAAAATCTTTGAAAGGTGCTTTGTTTGATAGTTGTTTTGGGCTGCACATGCAAATAATTGAGACATAAGCCCAACATAACTATGGCTTGAAAATCAGTAAAGTAACAAAACAAGTAAACAACTAAGCATTCGAATCAATAAGTTTACCACTGATATAATTAAATATTTGCAAGCGGTTTTGGTTACATGAAAATTTCTTTTTCAGCATGTCCTGTCATTACAATAAGATGAATAAAACAAGATCAGTTGTAAATTATATTACTAATTGTGAACTTCATCAATGCAACTAAGCAAGTCCACAGCCCAACAAAAGGGATTTTCACATAAATCGAAACCTCACATCAGGGCTAGCAGTCCTCGATAGAATTCTGAGTCGCTCAGCAAAATTGTAGATGACTTGCACAACCACAGAATCAAATGGATTTTAGTTTGGTAGGCTGGATTTATTTTCATTGTTCGTGGGAACATGTAAGATTAGAAACGAAAATTTAGCTAGAGCCTCTCGAATTGATTTTTCCTAAATTGAGCAGAACTTCTCACAATTGAACCCCCCCCCCCCCCACCCACCCAAAAAAAAAACTCCGCCCTGGACACTGGTGAAACTCCCAGCCTGCAGAAATCAACACCTATAAAAACCTCCCAACGTTGCAACTTCCGCAGCCGCACGAAGAAACCACATGAACGAATGATCCACAATGCCCAACAGACCGTAACGCACGTGTGAGGGAGGAACCAGAACCGCTCGGTCGCAACAGCTAAAGGAAAGCGATCAGCCACCGCAGATGTGGATCTCGAGGGAGAGCGGGGAGGCGTGGAGTCACTTACCGAAGGCGTGACACGCCTGCAGCACGCGGTCGCGCGGCCACTGCAGGGTGAGCGGCAGCTCGAGCAGCTGCTTCCAGAACTCGGAGGAGATCGGGTACGCCTTCTCGCCGACCAGCGCCGCGAACATCTGCTCCGCCGCGCCGGGCGGCGGCGGCGCGGCGTCCAGCCTCGGCGTCGACGGCGCCGCGCCCATTGCACGGATCTGAGGCGGAGGAGGCGCGGGTCCCTAGGGTTTGACGCGGCGCGGGGTTGGGCGAGGGAGGGAGCAATGGCCAGGTGGAGTCGAGACGAAGCCAAGGTTTTAAACGGGGGAAAATGGAGCGTGGAGACTTCGGGCGGAAGGGAAGCAGGCGACGGGGAGGAGGAGGAGCCGAGGAGGGAGGGAAGGGAGCGGGTGCCAGCGACCGGCCGGTTGGGTTTGCGGGGTTTTGATCCGAGCGCCGAATGGCTGATTTGCCCCTGCCTCTTTCCGCGGGGGCCAGAGCGACTTGCCGGGAAGTGGAGGGGCGAGACGGTCTTTTCGTTGGGGTCTCGCGGTGGGTCGCTGTTACGGGCGGCCCTGCCGTCGGTGGAGTGGATGGAGGTGAGGTGGTTTCATGGTTTGGTGGCGGAGCATTCCGCGCTGGGAAAGAGAAGGGGGTGGATTGGGACGACTTGCATTCAAGTCTGGGTCAGGAGCGCGTCACGAGGATGCCCTCGCGTTGGCCGTGTGGCACTTTGCGTAGCTCGAGGTTTGGGCGCGGTCCACGGTTTTTCTGGTCGTGGATCACCGCGGGTTTGACTTGCTCGGCTCGGCCGTTTCTGTTACTTTCGTCTCAGTGTCTTTTTTTTACTTTTTAAAATTAACATTTAACGATTTATTTTATTTAAAAAAATTTGAAAATACAAAAATAAACAAATTAAATTTAAAATATTTATAATAATAAATCAGATCACAATAAAATAAATATTTTTTAAAAAAACATTTTTAAATAAAACAAATAATTAAAAAAAGTTTGAAAATCTAAAACGAGAGAACCGAGGGAGTACGATTGGGTGGAGTGCGCCTAAAGCAGAACGCTTCTCGTGGAAACTGGACGTTATAGCGGGGCTGGACGACCGCACGAGAAACGGAAGTGGACAAGCCACCATACCAGACTTTGGGATATCGGATTAAGTTTTGTCTTAGAAAAACAAGAAGGGAATCGAGAAAATGTGTGGAAACCTGAGTCGTGGGGTGAACATCCCAACGAATGAACAGTTTGACGGACGAGAGGAAAACGACCTTGGATGCACGGCAAGTCCTGAACGAGCCGGTGGACTATCTCCATCGAGTCCATCAGCGGCGCCGCTCATGCTCCCGGGGCACGTGCACGCACGTCGAACGCACTGGCGGTACAGGACGACACGTACCGCCACCGTCCGTCGACGTGGCCGCCGGCGCCGGTAAGGAGCACCCACGTCGTCGCGGCCGCGCCACTCCGACCCCCACGTGCAGTTCAAGGCCGGCACCCGCGCGCTGGGGCTATACATTCGCCCCCGCGTCTGCATTCGCTACACACCAATCGATCTTGCTCGACCGGCGCTGGTGATTGTGAGTGCTGCTGAGACCGGTTCGGCGGCGGGGCTGCGCGGGTTCCTGCGGGAAGCGGGCGGGTGCGCGGTGCTGGACGGAGTCCTCGCCACGGAGCTGGAGGAGCACGGCGCGGACCTGCAGGACGAGCTCTGGAGCGTCGGCTGCCTCGTCGCCGGACCTCACCTCATCCGCAAGGTCAGACGCCAATAGAATAGTGGGATAAATAAAGCTTCATGTTATAGTACAAAACTGAGTTAAATAAGAACTCACTTTGCCGCTGTACATTTTTGGCGACGAACCGGGTACATTTGGACTACCTGGAAGCTGGAGCGAATATCATAACATCGGCGTCGTACCAGGTTCCGTGCACTCAACGCTATTCCCAGTCTTTTGAGTACGTGGACATCGACACATCGTGTCGCACTGCTCGTTTTTGTGTCGCTCACGGTGGAAATGAACGGACGCAGGCCACGATCCAAGGGTTCGAGTCGAGGGGCGTCTCGCGGGAGCAGAGCGAGGCGCTGCTGCGTCGTAGCGTGCACCTCGCGCGGGAGGCGCGCGCCGTCTTCGTGGAGCGCCACGGGGAGTGCCGGCCGCTGCTCGTGGCGGCCTCGATCGGGAGCTACGGGGCGTACCTCGCGGACGGCTCCGAGTACAGGCGCGCACGAACGAAATTCTCTCGCGTTTGGTTTGTTGGGACGTTGGAGGTCTCAAAATTGATTGTGTTTTAACGTGCGCGCAGTGGGGATTACGGCGAATCGGTGACGAAGGAAGCGCTCAAGGACTTCCACAGGAGGCGGCTGCAGGTGCTTGCCGGCGCAGGGCCCGACCTGATCGCGTTCGAGACGATCCCAAACAAGCTCGAGGCACAGGTGAACTGATTAGCATATTGATCGAGTGTAATGTTGCTTCAAACAATCTTCGCTGCCCTGAGCCAGTGAGCCTGCAGGCCTACGCGGAGCTGCTGGAGGAGGAAGACGTACGGATCCCGGCCTGGTTCTCCTTCACTTCCAAGGACGGCGCCAACGCGGCGAGGGGAGACCATATGACGGAGTGCGCCGCCGTTGCCGACTCGTGCGACCGGGTGGCTGCCGTCGGAGTAAACTGCACCGCTCCCAGGCTCATCCACGGATTGATCCTCTCGATCAAGAAGGTATACATTCCGCACGTCCACTGCCACTCTTTCTTGCTAGTTCCCGTTCGTCCTGCATAGCATCAGGGTAACAGGACTCAACATTTGGATTGGACGTGGCGCTTGCAGGTGACGGACAAGCCAGTCGTCGTGTACCCAAACAGCGGGGAGATCTACAACGCGGAGACCAAGGAATGGGAGGTGGGCGCAGCTTCGTGACCTCGTCACGCAACTAAATTTTGCATTATAGCAAACAGTGGCGAAGCTAGAAGAAAAATAGAGGAGGTGTAAAACTGAGTCATTTAGCCTTCAGTGAGTGCTTAATGTTTAAATTAGAGAGCATTTACATGGTGAAAACAAGCTAAATTGCAAAAAAAAACTTGTAAATTTTGTGGGTGCATTTGCACCCACCAGGTACAACCTAGCTTCGCCCTATTAGCAAAGATGGTGAAACTGTGCGCTCCTCCTCACATGGTGCAGGACTCGGAAGATGCATCTGGGACGGACTTCACGTCGTACGTCGGCAAGTGGAGGCAAGCGGGCGCCACGATCGTCGGAGGTTGCTGCAGGACGAGGCCGCCCACGGTGAGAGCCATCGCGCGGGCGCTGCGCGAGGAGGCCGCCGTGGCCGAAGAGTATGATGATTTCCCCGCGGTGGCCGTGCTTTGATCACCTGATGATGTTTGCTGGTGGAAGCTGAGATTGTAGAGTGGAGAGTTTTTTCTCACCGAGTAGTGTGACTGTACATATGTTCACGTACAACTGGAATGGGTCTCTTATAAGATACGGAACACGTCCTCCAATGTTCTTTTGTGTTGCCAATAAAATGCATTTTTGCATCTCATTACTGTTGAGCATGAACCAACCGAAAACAGACAATCCATAAATTTAACTTTCAGGTACGTTACGCTACACTGAGGTTGTGCATGTATCAATCGAAACCAACTTTACAATCCGGTGTAAGTGTATCCTCTGGGAAATCTATAATTACCACGTCAGCGGCAACTCTGCACACGAGCCTCAAAGTTCTTCACATCAACGACGCGCAATCCGCCACCTTAACCATACTTCTCATGATTTTGTAATCTGAATCTACCGGTCGCCACCCATGCCTCCAAGCATTCCACTCATTTCCTTTGATCCCATCTGTTTCATCAGTGACTGCAAACCGGCCATGCCACCGATCTGCTTCAGCATCTGCGGGGGAAGCACCTTGCCCATGTGTTGAGCGTTCATAGTCCGTGTCAGTGAACTCATCTCTCCTTTCTTTGGTATCTTGAGTCCCTTCATCTTGCCCCAGATCTTAGCAAGGCGCTTGTATTCTTCCAGCATATCCATGACATCCCTAACCGGCCGGCCAGAACCCCGGGCGATACGAATGATCCGTGATTCAGTCATCAACTTTGGATTTGTACTGTCAAGCTCTGAGAAGAATGCGTACACACACGGGGTAAATATTTACACATTACTCCAATAGTAATACGGGGAAGAAACTTGTCATCACGACTTACCCGCATCTGTCATAGAATCCATCATCGTCATGTAGCGCTTAATCTTCGCCTGGCTTTCCTTCTCATGCCCTTTGGGCATTAACTCAGAACTGAATCCAGGCAACATAGAAAAGACCTACAAGTAGTTCGAATTTATGTTTACCAAAAGACGAGCACCAATCATGACACTAAGTTATGAATCCAATGACTGCGGTGATGGTTATGGCCAAATTTTCAAAAGATTTAAATTGATAAAAAGTAGCTAACCTGGCCAATCGGACCCATTTTCAGAAAGTTCTGGAACTGCTCGTACATAAGTCTGAGAGTAAAGCTTCCTTCAGACAGTTTCTGCAGTAGCTCAGGCTGTTGATCAGTAGGTACTACTTCATGAATCTTGTCCATGAAACCAGACCAATCCCCCATGCCTGAAAAAAGTGGAAATTAGGGTTAACTAAAAGGCGGTACACTCAGATTAAGAGGAGGACGCTCAAAATTTTTGCTAACCTAACAGCCGACTAACAAATGGCTTCACATCAAACACTTCAAACTCATCAATGTGCTCTCCAGTTCCAAGGAATATAACTGGACTTTTTGTTGCTGCCACTCTGAAAAGAAACAAGTTATGTACGATATGTGGTCATGAAGGTCACAGCAATCAAGAGCAAATTTTCAGACTTATTGGCAGCAACCCTTCATAAACAAGGAAAGAAGAAACATCACAAAGAAGAAATAACAGCCAAAGGAAAAGAATACTAACGCGCTAAGTGCACCGCCTCCTTTTGCGTGGCCATCCATTTTTGTAACAATCACAGCACCAACAGAGACACTCTGTTTAAATGCTTGTGCCTGATCAAAGGCAGCTTGCCCTATACTGCTGTCCATAACAAATATAACCAGGTCTGGTTTCTGGAGACAAGCACAATAATGAATGCGATTATATAACTTGGTCAGGAATTGCTAAGTACAAGAATTTAGAAGTGTGGGTACCGTTGCTTCTGAAACTTGACGCATTTCCTCAAAGAGTGCTGCTTCTTGTTTGTGCCTTCCACTAGTATCTACAATGATAAGATCACAATTTTCTTTCTTGAACCTCTCCACACCCTCAACAGCAATTTTCACTGGATCAGACTCCATGTAGCTGCAATATGAAGGTTAGAAGGAGAAAAACAATATATATGATTTGTAAATAACAAACATTCAAAAAGTTGAAGCACCTTCCATAGAATGGGATCTTGGCTTTTGTTGCATTTTGTTTCAACTGATCAAATGCACCAGCCCTAAATGTATCAGCACAAACCAATGCTGGTTTGAATCCTTTCCGCTGATGATAATATGCATATTTTGTGCAAGTGGTGGTTTTACCCGAACCTGCACGGAATTTATTATTTGCCAACAGAACAACACTAATGTTAGATCTAACAAAGATGGATTGCCCTATTAATAAGATTCAACATAGGATTTGTTCCATTTTTCCAGAATCCATATGAAATAGAGACAGAGGCATTCTGCATTGGATATGATTTACAGACATACATGGAACAAGTTTTCAATATACCCAAGCATGAAAACAAGAATTTTGTGGTTCTTGGCTAATCTAGTTGTTGGGAATCTAGACTTGACAAAATCAATGATCCAGATTCCAGAAAACACCTAAGAGCTCGAAAACTGAACATGCCTTAAACCTACATGAGGATGAATAAAACATCCCAATTTGATCAAACATCATTGGTAAGCTTTTGATAATTTAGGGGCTTCTTGAGCATTCAAAACTAGCACCTCAAATGTCGATTTGTCATATGTAACAATGCATCTACCATTAGCATGGGGTAAAAAGCATTCAAATGGAAGACTGACCTTGCAGACCAACGAACATTACCACGCTGGGCTTCCCTTTCTTGGGAGTGAAGGAAGGCTTCCCAGGATCCAACATGTTGCAGAGCTCGGTGAATACGGCCTACAACGACGGCAAAGGAATAGGCGAAATCAATAAGACACACAATTTCAATAAGGTACAATTTCCCCCAATCAAAAACAGGCCGATCGCGCAATCAGGGACCTGACCTGCTGCATGATGCGGCGCTTGTTGGTCCCGGCGGCAAGCGCCTCGAGGTTGACGATGCGCTTGATGTTGGTCTGCATGTCGCGGACCATCTTGAACTGGACGTCGGCCTGCAGGAGCGCACGAGAGATCTCGTTGAGGCAGTCGTTGAGCACCTTCTCGTCGATCACCGTCGCGTTGCTCATCTGCGCGAGCGCGCGGGTGATGCTCCCGCCGAGCTGCGCGAGCACCATCTTGCAGGGCTGGGGGTGTCCTCCGCCGCACGGCGATTCCTTCCGCTTTCCCTCGCTGGAGGAGGGTGGCTTCCGCGGGTCGCGAAGTAGATGACTAGGGTTCCGATCGCAAACGCGCGTATCTTGCGTGAGGAGGGAGGAATTGGTGAGGAGTCGGAGGTAGAGATGGCATGTCGGGTTTTATATTTTTATATGCGTACTTATTTAACTATCGGTTGATATTTTTTTTAAGTAGTCGTACTCATACAGAATTTCACGGTTTCAAGTATCCATTAAAATTACTACTAAATTATAATTAGTTGTTTTATATATATTTATTATATATATTTAATATAAATATTCAATTTATTGACACATAATAAATTAAACTAATACAAATTTAAATTAAATATCACGGTTTCAAGTATCCATTAAAAGTACGACTACAATTATAATTAATTGTTTTATATATATTTATTATATATATTTAATATAAATATTCAATTTATTGACACATAATAAATTAAACTAATACAAATTTAAATTAAATATGACACACTAAATAAAAAGTATAAAAATAATCTATAAAATATAATATTTTATATACTTATATCTAATAAAAATATGTATTTTTTATATATCAAATATATATCGAATAAAATGATGAGTATAAAAACTCTCTCATGCTCATACCTGCATGGTTCACAAAACCACTCGGTTTTCGACCAAACCGCTCCGGCTCGGTTTTTACGGTTTACCGGTTTTCGTTTTAAAAATTTTAAAAAAATTGAAAATTTGAAAATTCGAAAACCGCTCAAACCGAGCGGTTTACCGCAAAAACCGTTGAAAAACCACTCAAACTGATTTGATTTCAAATTCAAAAACGGTAAACCGTAAAAACCGCTCGGTAAACCGTAAAAACCATTCGGTTTTCTCTCAAAAATTTGATTTTTGAATTTGTTCGGTTTTTTAATGGTTTTCGCGGTTTTTACGGTTTTCGTTAAACCGCTCTCGAGCGGTCTCCGCGGTTTAAACGTTTTTGAAACCCTGCATACCTGAAGTAATAACCAGGTGTCGAGCCCCGTTGCCATCTCTCGTCGGAGGACCGGAGGAAACTGATTGCCGGGTCGAGGTCCGAGGAAGGTTGTGAACCAACCAACGGATTGTTTCAGGCCTTCTCACGGTTTAGACCTTTTCTTCCGGCCGGTGGATGATTTACATTCAAAGGCCCAGTTTGAAATGTTCTAAGAGTGTATATGATTTGTTACTACTATTAATAATCAATAAAACTGCTTAAATATGTTTATCTATATGTTACACATGTTTAGACGTTGTAACCATGAGTATAGGTAGCTAGTTGATCTTTCTCTTTTTGTAATACTTCTGCATCTATACTCCCTCCGTTCCATTCTATTTGTCGCTTTAGGATCATCCATCTTGTTTCCAGTGTCAGGCGACCTGCAAATTGAGGAAAAATTTCACCGGAACTCCCATCGGTCGGTGTCAATGGCCAGAGCCACAGGATCTCGGAGCAGCGACGTGCAAACCTCGGCAAGCAGCGGCGTGCATTTGCGTACCTCGGCAAGCAGCGGCATGCATTTGCGTACCTTGGCAAGCGGTGGCGGCGCGCATGGCTGTCCGGCTTTGAGCGCGACGAGGAGCAGCTTTGAGTCGTTTCCCTCTCCATCCCGGAACCGACCGGCCACGAGGCAAGCAGCAAAGGTGCAGAGGGAGCAGTCGCCAACCATGGAGCCCGATGAGGAACACGGCGTGGGAGGAGCGACTGAGCGCGGAGCTCAGTGAGGACGCGCGTGGAGAATGAAGATGTCGTCGAGGAAGAGGGAGCCATTCACGAGATTACTTAGATCCTGTTTATTTTAGATTCTCAATTAACTTTTCCAGCAGTGCAGTTACATGTACGGCTGTACTTGCCGCTACCCACCCAAACCTTGCGGCTGACCAATGTCGTGCCAACTGCGAAGCCCATCTCCGGAGTCCGGACGCGGGCTAATGAGCTGCAGCCCTGTTGAATGGACCAGTTTGCGCGGGCAGACATTGACAAGAAAAGAAATTTGCATATTTGAAACTTGAAACGTTGTTTTTTTTATAAATTTATCATCTATATAAATAACATATGAGGCTATTTGTATTTATAATTTGTGAGTTTAGTGACAAATTTTTAAAACACTTTTTCGAACGACAAAAATCCGAAAGACTCCAAAAGAAAACATTCAGCCGCTGCCACATCACAACATGAGGGAAAGTCCCGTAATCCGTAGCTCCGTACCTTCCGCTCGCGCTCGCCTAGATACCATTTCGTCCTTTCTCTTTGCCGGCTCCTGACCGAGCATGGAGCCATGGACGCACGTCCTTGGGGGCGTCTCCATATGCCCTGCCGTTCGCGTAGAATATTAGCGCGGCGACAGGAACACACAAGAAACCGAAAAAAAAATGTCCCCGTTCCGTCGCACCAGATTTTCATTAGTCGCCGCATCATCGCATCACTGCTTATGGTTTGCTCCTCCACGATCCCAAGCCAGTTCATCCGCCAGCTACCGCGACGACGCCTGCGAATTATTAGTAGCGGCACCGCGATCACACGGAAAGTCCCACGGCCACAGGCTTCATTCGGAGCTTCCAACACAGATCAACGATGGCTCACGCTCCTGCGCTCTCTGCGTGCTCCCCGTGGTCCGCGTTCGCGACGCTGGCCGCGCTCGCCACGGGCCTGGTGGTCCTCAGCTACGCGTCGACCGCCGTCCTCAGTCGGCCGGCGTACGACGACCCGTACAGCCTGGACGCCGGCCAAGACGGGTCCGCGACGGCGCGGGCGGTGGTGGTGCCGAGGCGCGGGCCCGGTTACCCGCCGGTGTTCGCGTACTACATCACCGGCGGGCACGGGGACTCGCTCCGCGTGACGCGGCTGCTGAAGGCCGTGTACCACCCGCGGAACCGGTATCTGCTGCACCTGGACGCCGGCTCCGGCGCGTTCGAGCGCGCGAGGCTGGCCAGCTACGTCCTGTCCGAGTGGCTGTTCAAAGAGTACGGGAACGTGCACGTCGTGGGGAAAGGGGACCCCGTCGACGGCCGCGGCGCGTCGTCGGTCGCGGCGGTGCTGCGCGGCGCGGCTATCCTGCTGAGGGTCGGTCAGGAGTGGGACTGGCTCGTCACGCTCGGCGCCGAGGACTACCCGCTCGTGACGCAGGACGGTGAGTTCGGGCTGCCGCGTGTGTGCCTGGTCCGGTTTCGACTTCCGCGGCGCCTGCCGTGAGATAGATAGTGTCATTGACAACTGGAGTAATGCCGTTCGCGGCTGTGCTGTGCAGACCTTCTCCACGCCTTCTCCTCCGTGCCGCGGGACCTCAACTTCATCGAGCACAAGGAGGATTCCGAGACCCACCACGTGGTTGTCCTCGACCAGAATCTCCTGCAGAGCACGAACGCCGAGATCTCCTTCTCGTCGGGGCACCGGGACAAGCCTGACGCGTTTGAGCTCTTCAAAGGTAGATCCCCCTCTCTGCCCTCGTGGGAAATCAGCAGGAATTTTTCACACTCCGCTACCAGCAAAAATTTACCCCTGCGGCTGAGGCTACTGCTGATCACCAGGTTCCCAGTGGACGATACTGAGCCGGGCGTTAGTGGAGCACTGCGTGGCCGCGCCCGACAACCTGGCCCGGACGCTGCTCATGTACTTCAGCAACTCGCTGGACCCCATGGAGTTCTACTTCCAGACGATCGCGGCCAACTCGCCGCGCTTCAAGAACAGCACCGTCAACCACAGCGTCCGGTTCGTGGCGCCGCCGCAGGGAGTTGACCCGCAGTTCTGGTACGACGCCATGGTGAGCAGCGGGGCGGCCTTCGCCGGGCGGTTCGGCGACGACGACGCGCTGCTGCAGAGGATAGACGCGGAGCTGCTGCGGCGCCCACTCGACGGCGTCACGCCGGGCGAGTGGTGTATGGGAGCTAACGGCGAGAAGGGCGAGTGCATAGTCGGAGGTGACATCGATGCCGTCAGGCAGGGCGCTGCGGGGCGAAGGCTGGCAAGCCTCGTGACGGGGCTTATCGGAGCTGGGCCGTGCGAAGGATGCAACAGCTCAGGTGCGCCTGTTTCCCCAAGTTCCTCGCGAGGACCAGGAAACTGAAATGGAGCATGAGGCAATCGCATGGGCGCCGCTGACCGTGTTAGAAGCGGATTAATTCCGTTATTCTTTTTTGTTAACGATTTTGTTGGTCGTGTTAGAACCGGTCAACAACCTGTAGGAGCAATTTACTGTTTGAACTTTTACTGTTTGAAATGTACTGTAGCGTTTAATTGAAGCGTCCATTTTTGATCAAACAATTAAAAACCTATTCAAATTCCTATTTACTGTTTGAAGGAGCGTTTAATTGAAACGTTTATTTTTGATCAAACGATTAAAAACCTATTCAAATTCCCATCTACAGTAGCCCATGTGCATTATCTCCGTTACGGGAGAGGATATGGTGCCGTAGGAGCACTGCACGTACAGGAAAGAAAGATAACACGGAGCATTGCTGACAAATGAAGCTTCACAAGATTGATGTCTTCTCGTCGCTGCTCCGTGTTTTGCTCTTTTTTTTTCACTCCTTTTCTACGTTCTTTGTGAATTAGTGTGAAAGAAAATGGATTCAGACTTTAAGTCGAAAAAAGGTGTTCGGTGCACATATTAAGAGAGAAAAATGGCTCTGCTCAATCCCATTCACTCATGAAATTCTCAGCTCACTAGCCTAGTGAGTTGCTAAAAATTGAGATCCAACATTTTGAATAGAAGAGGACTATCTGGGTGGTCGAGGTTTATATCCACAGCTCCACTCCCTAACCAACTAAGCCGAGCTCAGTTCCTGTGAGTAGAAACTGTCTCTAGATGCCCTTTTTCTCATGGCAAGTTACCGGGTACAAGAGTTTAGAACGGATGTCGACTGCCGAGATGATGATAGATGCCCCTCCTGATCCATGCTTGAAGAAACATACCATTCAACAAGGCCTGACTGATAAGAGTGCAATTGCAAAAAAAATATAATTCCACTGTGAACTTGATATGCATGGGAAGGGAATTCAGCGGTACATGAAAAATACCCTCGGAAACATCAAACAGCCAGGGGATGATTATGGCTGATTGTCTCCAAGAATCTTATTGCCTGAAGGTGCCCTAAATAGCACCATAATGGCATAAAGGAAGAATTATGTGATGACTACGAATCCCTGAATTCTCACATGGGATTCATAAATGGCACATCCTTCAAAATTGGATCATATCATTTTCACCTTCCTTGTCCATAAGTATTTTCAAGTACTTGTACAGGAGGTCCATATATTCTAAAACACCGATCGCTAAATGAGGTCACTAGTTGTGAAACTACTTCCTTGAAGAACATTGATGCAACCTAATATGAGAAATTCAGAATGTAAGAGACCATATGAAAAGTTTTTGATGTGCAACATCGCAAGAGGCTTACCTGACGATACAATGGTGACTGAAACTTAAAATCGACTAAGAAATAGAGGTCACAGGTCCCAGGAACAGGACCAGGCTTAAATTCCCAAACATTTATCAAATGGTCAAAAAGTCCACTCTCAGATGCTGTAGTCTGTACAGAGGCAACCAGTTAGAAGCGTAAACAAACAAATGCATTTTTTGAGCATGGAGAAAATTATGAATACAGGATAAATTTAGCACTCCAAAAGCTCTGCCTTATCAATTTCTGAAAATGGCAAGCAGTAATATCCATGTACACCTTGCCAACGCATTCAGAATTTTTAATACATCTTAGTAAAAAAAAAATGACCATCCAAAATAGAATTCAATAATATAGACATCAAGTGACATGGCATTGCTTAAGAAAAGGCCAAGCAGATTATTCAAGCAATGGAAACAAAAGCTCCACTCCACACAGGTAACTGAGTAAACTGCTAACGAAGGCACTTTGCTTCCAGGAATGAACTACAAGCAGCCTCTGAATTCCTAATTGAAGATTTTATGCCACCCTAATTATACCAATTCGACCACTAAACCAAATACCAACTCAAATTAATCAATGTGAATTTAATTCAGTGTATCTATGGAATGTGAATAGCAATTTTTATTTTTTGCGACCAATGGTGTTCATCATAGCTTATTTCGGCTAATGTAATAGCAGTACATAAAGAACATGCATCACTTGGCTACTGAACAGATCCTTTTAGTGATAGGAAATAATAAACTAATAAGTAACATGACTGAAATCATAATTACAAACGACTTTAAAGAAAGCAATAATAATACGCCATCTATAGATGATTTGATTTTTCTTGTGCTTGGCGGATGTTAGCATTTTGGCCTTTTTCCTCTGTCTAATACAAAGATATGCAGCTCTCCTGCGTGTTTGAGAAAAAAAAAGAGAGAGAAAGGAAATCTCAAATCAACAACAATATGTAACTTTGACATGCTCCCATTAGCAGACACCAAAGACGTTCCAAATATAGCTTAGAGTTCTTTGATTTAACAGGAGGATGTTCCTTTTGAATTGCAGATAAGGATATTATCAGCAAAAAAATGTAAATACACTTCTTTATAAAAAAACATACAACTAACATAAATAATTAGCCATAAAAAATATGCCAACAAAAACAGAAACCAGTCTAAGCATACCAAGTAATCACAAGATCAGTTATACAAGAAGCCATATATCATGTGTATGATGAACCTTGCAATAGAGTTATTACTTCATTTGCTTTTAGATCATCTTCCTACCAGCACGTTATAATTAACCTAAACATGTGATGACAAATCCATCATCACCTTGATATATTTGAACTTCTCCATCTCCACGTGGGACACATAGCTTTCAACAAGGAACTTGAATCCAATCTCAAGCTCAGCATCGAATGAGCCGTCATCGTACCACCTAATAATCCTAGACCGCTGGCACCACGGCACGAAATCCTCGTAGAGGTCCACTGCCGCAACAACAACAAACATCTGCTCTGGAGAGTACCTGACCACACCAGAACCATCACGATCACCAATATGATAGGAATAAACGGGACTACAGCGAGATGACCGACTGGATTCAGCATACCCCATCATGCGCCTCTCCTCGTAGACCTTGGAGAGAACGCTCCCCTCCTCCCCATCGCCGCACCCGAGGAAGGACCTCGTCGGCGCGCGCGACATCGGCCCCGCGCACAGCGGGTCGGCCTCACCCACGAGCCGGCACGGCTCGGCCCACCGGTCCCGCTGCCCGAGCGCACCCACGCACCTGGCATTGCAGAAGGCCTGCCCCGTCCCGATGGCGCATTCGCCCTTCCCGCTGCACCTCTGAAAGAGCGGCGCGAGGCCCCGCCTTCGCAGCACCGACCTCGCGCACGGCAGCATCGCGGTGGCTTGCTCCCCTCCGAGCGCGCGATCCGGCCGGCGGCGTGAAAGGGGAGCCCTAGATTCGAGACGCGGCTAGGGGCGTCGCCGGAGATGGCCCCGGGGAGAGGGCCGGAGCACAAGGAGTGTGTGCCTGGGCGGATTGGGAGATGCGTGGGAAAACGGTGCTTTTGTTGCGTTGCGGGTGGCAACCGGATTTTGTGCGCGGAGACGGACGGTATGGGAGGGAACGCGCGAGGACAGCGAGCGCGAGGGCGAGGGCGATGCGAGGACGGACGCCGGGGATTTGCTGCAATACCAACAGAGTTTATACACAAAGAAGCATGGAGACCCTTAAAAAAAGCAGGAAGAGTCTTATCCTACCGCGAGCATGGTTCACAAAACCGCTCGAAAACCGCGGTTTTTGATCAAACCGCTGTGGCTCGATTTTAGCGGTTGATCGGTTTTCGTTTTAAAATTTTTTTAAAAAAATTGAAAATTTGAACAAAACCGAGCGGTTTACCGAAAAACCGTTGAAAAACCGCTCAAACCGATTTGATTTCAAATTCAAAAACGGTAAACCGTAAAAACCGCTCGGTAAACCGTAAAAAACGCTCGATAAACCGTAAAAACCGTTCGGTTTTCTCTTAAAAATTTGATTTTTGAATTTGTTCGGTTTTTGTAACGGTTTTTGCGGTTTTCGTTAAACTGCTCTCGAGCGGTTTCCGTGGCTCAAACGGTTTTGAAAACCCTGACCTCGAGTACTTGACGACATGTAATCGTACGTGTAAGACCTCGAGTTAGAGATCGAACCACAGCGCATGAGCGCGCGGTCTGACCTTCGAGGCAACGATCTACGAAGTCTTAGCCGCGTCAAGACACACGAAGACGCCAACCTCCGGGGAGGGACCACCCCCGGAGAGTAGGTACGATATTATGACATATTTACTCCGACGGCCAACCGCCAACCGCCCTGACGGGACGGGACGGGTTTCAGCACGACGACGACTCCAGCTGAAGCCGCGGAACCAGACGGGCCGCGACAGTCAACAGACAAGATCCGCTGGCACTGTGGCTAACACTACAGTGCCCGTCGCTATGTACGACGCGACGGGCCGCGCCCGCGCATAGGTAAGACGAATGATGGCGACGATAGTGGAGGGCCCACCCGTCAGCGACACGACAGGATCGCGTAGAGACCACCATCTTATAACCCCGAACCGCTCCATATAAAAAAGGCCCAGGAAGCGATAGAGAACATCGAAAAAAAACAACGAACAACGAACACACAGAAAAGCCCAGAGCTCTTGCGCGTATCCGTTAACGCGCAAGCAACCCCACGAACACGTGCATGGAGCACCCACGATCTAGACTCCGGACCCTCTCTCGAAGAGAGGATGCGACTCCTTGTACTCTTATCATCGAAATAATCCACCTTTGACATAGGGTATTACATCGTTCGAGGTGCCCCGAACTAGGTAAAAACTCTCTTAGTCTTCCGTAGACTAGACCACATCGAATACGAAGGCACACCACCCCCACGATCGTATTTTCGTACTGTACCGGTGGTCAAAACACCGACAAGTCTTTTGTCCAGCTCCAAAACAAAGAACACACGGAGAACATGGCGAGTCAAACCAAGGTTGCAGAAACCGGTTAGGCAAAAAAAACCGCGGTTTGGCGGTTTGGTAACTGCTATAGTAAATCACAAAAACCGGGCAAATTCTAAAATCAAATTTTTGAGAGAAAACCGGTCGATTTTTCTGGTTTACTGACCGGTTTTTCCAGTTTACGGGTCGGCTTTTTCGGTTTACCATTTTTGAATTTAAAATCAAATCAGTTCGAGCGTTTTCCAGCGGGTTTTTCGGTCTACCGGCCGGTTTGACCGATTTTCAGATTTTCAAATTTTTTTGATTTTCAATTTTTTTAAAATTTATTAAACCGAAAACCGACCGATCCTCTAAACCGAACCGATTTCACCAAAACCGTGAAAACTGGCCGGTTTTGTAAACCTTGGTCATAACCTGCCAGGTGCATTACTTAGGGCCTGTAGATACTTCAGATTTTATAATCCATAATAAATTCAAACAGTTCAATTTTTTATGAAATTTTCAAAATTTAGCTAGCCTGGTTTTAAAATCTCATTAGTTACCACAACCAGTATTCGGGTTACCGTTTGAGCCGGAAAAAACGTGGCTTGGCTGTTTGATCGGTTTTCGCGAAAATAAAATAAAAATCGCTACAATAAATGGCAAAAAACTAGATAAATTCAAAAATCAAATTTTTGAGAGAAAACCGATTGGTTTTTTCAATTTACCAACCGGTTTTCCCGGTTTACTGTTTTTGAATTTGAAAACAAATCGGTTCGAACGGTTTTTCACCGGTTTTTTCGGTTTATCGGTTGATTTACCAACCGTTTTGACCAGTTTTGAAAAGCAAAAGATAAAGTATACATTTTAAATTTGAGATAATTACAAGACAATGGCATTGTAAATCTTTATCTCTAAAAACTTAAACTTCAAATAAACTGCATATCATTCATGTTCATACAGAACTCCTGCAGCCACCAATTCCATCGCACCAGAGAGCTAAAAAAAAAGTGAAGCACGTGTAGAACTCCATAGTGCTATACATTTGAATTCGAACTTGAAAAATGACGGCAACCAGCATTCCTTGTTTTTAAAAAAATAAAGGGTACATGGGTAATTAGACAAGATATAACTAAAAAGATAGACTATATAATCTGACCTTCAAACCTCCATCAGATTTTTTCTATAATTCAGATTATAAAATCCACCTCTAAAATCTAGATTTTAATAATCCCCAATGATACCAAACAGCTCCTTATGTATCGCTCACATAGCTGTGCAAGTAACTCCAACCAGACACGATAGGTGTCACATGAGTCCCCAAATCAGAGACGCTAAATAATGTCACAGCGAACAACACTCTTGTTAGCATGGCAGCCTACTACATTGTACATGCTACCGAAACATGGGACCTAAATTACACTTGGTACAACCTAAAACATCAGAACAGCACAGATCACTCTCATTTTGGCTGCTTCAATTTGACTAGGCGGTTGCCCTGTTGCCTTCATTTGGACAAAGAGCGACCATAAGTTCAGAGAAGAGAGCAAGCAAACACAATCGATCATGGAGTCCAGTAATCACGTTGTCAAGTTCAACACACCTCCGTTGTTGGAGAAAGGTAGACTGACAGCCACCCATTCGTCGTCGCTGATGGGGAGGATGGTTGCACCTTCTGGTATAATCAAGTCAGGGTTGCGTGGGTAGACTTGGATTCTGTTAGTTAACATGTAGCAGCCGCATCCATCAGAGCTAACAGCGATTGTGGTTGTTCTCACGGCAGGTGTGGGAGATCTGATTGAGGCTGTGGGGGGTGAATGACCATCCAAAGTTGATGCATGTTTTGCTGACGAGTTCATCACTTCAGCATCGGTGCTTAACCCTGGACTAGACGGGTGTTTGCCAACTCGCAGAGATGAGTCCATTTCCTCAACTTGTAAGCTTGGCTTTGGAATGGGCGGGTGTTCATCAACTTGAAAAGATGAATCCATTACATCAGCTTCTGTGCTTGGTTCTGGAACAATTGGTGCATCAACTTGCAGAGATGAGTCCGCTAATTTGACTTCTATGCTTAGTTTTGGCAGATGCAATTTCTCCACTTCCAGAGATGAGCCCATTACTTCAACAGCTTCTGTGCTTGGTTCTGAAATGGCTAGTGCAGCAACTTGCAGAGGTGAGTCCGTTAATTTGACTTCTATGCTTGGTTTTGGCAGAGGCAATTTCTCCATTTTCAGAGATGAGCCCATTACTTCAACTTCTGTGCTCGGTGCTGGAAGGGGCAGTTTGTCATCAGTCAGAGACGAGTCCATTACCTCAACTTCTATGCTTGGTGCTGGAAGGGGTGGTTTGTTCGCTTTCGACTCAGCAGATTGAGTATTTTCATCAAGAGGTTGTGCTATTTTTGCATGAGGAAGGATTTTTGCAGATCCAAGTGTGTGAGGATCATGATTCACTGCAAATTATCAGACAAAACGTAAATGAATTAGATCAAAATGGTTATAAAAACAAAAAAAAACAATTATTAAATAGCAAATACACATGAAAACATATTGCAATGTTGCCGTTTGTAAACATGTCATACATAATATGATGGACAACAGATGCAGAAAAAACTACAACTATCCAAGAGTTAACAAAACAAATTCAAAACTTTACTGAGCACTAGCATTGGAATCTAAAAGTCACATTCTTACACGATAATATGAATCACAAGCTGTTTTGGAAGCAGCATTGTGCAATGCTACAGTTGTTTATGCCCATTGCAAGTATATGAAACAGTGGTTTGCAGAGAAAAAGGAAAAGGAAGGTAGCTGAAAAATCACCAGCATCAATGTCATTCTTCTTCTCAAATATTGCTGGGGAGACTGTGCACTGATAAACCAGATTTTTCAATCTCGGTCCCTTATCTTGCAGAAGATAGCATCTTAATTCCTTGCATATGAGATACACTAACGGCACTATTGGAAACAAGACTAGGTTCCCCTTAATGACAAAAAAAGATTTTTGGTCATGGTGCCCAGCAATTCCAAGTTGCACATTAATGGATAAAAGGAGATTTGTGGACATAGGTAAATGATTTTTTTTTTTTAAAAAAATAGAACCCACAAAGCTATAACTATGGCAAGATTTAAAACAAAACTTTTTTCTTTAGTTCACCTTCAATTGTATAGATTTACTGTCTCCTCTAAATCCGCTCTTCAGTTTTGGCTAGATGAGCTTCTGCAATTGTTTTTTCTTCTTTAGATGCCCCCCCCCCCCCTCCTGTATAGTGCTTTTTCTCTTCTTCTTGGTGCTTCAGTCCTTTTTGGAGCTTTGTAAATTATTCTATATTTAATATAGCACAGTAGGTGCTTCCCCTACTGTACATATTTAAAAAAAAAGATTTAAAACATATCATAACGAGGGAAGCCATTAGCAAGTTTGTCAATGTCCTTAGATCCTCATCCGCAGGCAATTTGAATAATAATCTAACATTATACAGGGAATGTCTAACAGCAGATAGACTAGATTTTTTCCTCAAATACATAGGAGAGCTGTATATCATTGCTTTAAGATAGATCAGATCAATGCTTCTACTTAGACTATGATATTGTATGGTGATATTTCAACCATGTTTTCCTTAAGATTAATTGCACTGCAGTTCATGTTTAAAAAACACACCAAAAATAGAATCTTATAAAAGTTAATTAAACACAAAAATAGGAATCAAATCTCAGTTTATACTAAAAGTCAAAAAATAGCATAGGATATATTGCCTGGGTATCAAAATAGCACCACTGCATAGGTAGATGACCGTTTGTTTCAGAAGTGTAGAGGACAAAAGTTTTGTGTCCAGCCTTATCATGGGGAAGGCCGATAAAATACATGATATACAATATTAGAGAGGTAGTGGTGTACATACAGTAGTAATGGTGTAATGCATCATTATCATCACAACTGGCAGAACTATTTTAAATACTTATAAGATGAATTTTTAAAGAAACGCTTTCATTTTTTTTCAAAAATAATAAGCAGGAAAAGATATTACAGAGGGGCAGTTTGTTTCTGGTACAACGGTAACTGTTTTAATTTAATCACTTACTATCTTTGAAATGCTGAAAAGCAACCTTGGCAGCATTCATCTCTGCTTGCTTCTTAGTGCTCCCCTCTCCATGAAATATTTTACCTTGAATTTCCACAGTGGATTGGAATGTGCCAGTATGATTTTGGACATCAGAGGCTGTACTGTATTTAGGCAAGGGGAAGCCTTCTTTTTGAGCTAATTCTTGTAGAACATTCTTGTACGATATCGATGGAACCTAGAAACGATAGTAGGGTTCAGCAAATAGATAAAACTAAATTCTGGATTTCACAGAATACTATTTTTGGCTGAACAAACTGTTTAAAAATATTTAAAATAGAGCATGTGATCAATGGAGGTAGATGCCTAGTGGCTTTGCACAATGAAATCTTTATCACAAAAAGATCAAGGAGGTTTATGAATTCATGGCCTTAAAAATACACAATGAAGGTGGCATGACCATTTTTTTTATCAAACTGTTATCTAACTCTGATGAACCATGATTCAGATGGCTAGCTAACAGGTACCTGGAACAGCAAAATCCACAGCCCTGCACTTCGACCACCATGGGAATTTGGATTTTCAGACTTTATTACTCATATTGACATGTTTATCACACTGGTAAATGCCTCAAGCAATGCAATGATCCTGTGCTCCCAATGTATTGGACATTTAAACCAGTACTACTGACTATTCTTAAGTATTTTAAAACACTCATGATATCCACTTGCAATCATAAAGATGCTAATGGGTTGATTAGTAATCCTGAATAGGTGAGGTGGTACTAACTAAATGCTCCATGAGTAAAGAAAGTAGGCAACTAAGAATAAGAAATGGACCAACCTTTGATTGCTCTAGTGGGCTTGCTTCTTGAGGTAAGGACATCAAAGCGACTTTTGCAGCAGCAGCTTCAGCCTCCCTCAATGTGCGACAGAATTGCGGACTGTCGAATGACTGTCCATCTACGGTCACTACAGATTTGAACTGAAGTGGATGAGTCTGGCCTTTTTGAATGGGACGATATGAAGGCAGCTGTTTGCCTCGCTTCTGACAGTAAATTTGCAATTGAGTCTTGAGAGGAAGTTGAGGGTCTACCACAAACAAAGGAAAAAAGGTAACATGAATGCACGATACATAAAAAGCACAAATGAAAAAACCACAAAAAAAATCTATGGCATAGAAAATAACTTGAATAAGGTGACAAAAGTAGGGGAAAACATAATCAGTATTCAGTAAATACTTTTACCTTTCAGGTCAACTTTTTATGTGAATGTCATGGTGTCCTTGCTAATTCAATCTCAATAACTTTCCATTAATGCCAAATAGAAGAAAATGGTGGGCTGGTGAGTCTATCTCCCAAAATGAATGGTTTGTACTCCTACCTTCTGAGACGTATATGAAACAGACGACAATTTTCCTCAGTTGCACTAATAATACTAGTAAATTTCATATGTAACGCTTCGTCAATTGAAAAGGCTAAACTCTTCAGTTAGTATACAAGAATAACAAGAAGTAGGCAAACAGCCTAAACCTTAATGCAGTTCCTACGGCTCAAGATCGCAACAGTAAAATGTACTAAATGATTGGACAATCAAAGTAGAAGGGACCTCAAATCCTCCATCGCTATCACCCAATCAGTAGCTCATCTTGGGAGGTGACAAAATGAGACCGATGAATTGCACCCTAGGAACAGCAACTGTGGCCGCCCTACTTTATGTCTTTACCCAGAAACCGCACGGGGCAAGAGAACAGGCAAACCTCAACTCACCCGGCGCGGGTGGCGGGGGAGCGGGCGAGGCCGGGAGCGCGGAAAGGCTCTCGAACGCGGCCATGGCGGCAAGGTTGCACGCCTCCTTTGCCGACCGCGTGCCTTCCTCCGGGGACTGGAACTCGGCGCCGTTGACGGCGACGGTGGCGCGGAAGAGCGGCACGTGGTCAAGGCCCACGCGCGTGTGCTGGTATACCGGCGGCGCCCACCGCCGCTGCTGGCACATCTCGTGCAGCAGCGACTTATACATTTCCGCTAGATCCGCCGCTCGCTCTCCGGTCGGATAAGCTCGTCGGCAGCTACGGCGTGGAAAGGAGAATCGCTCCGAGTGAGATTAGGATTCGATTCACGCGTGCGGTGTGGGGTGCTCTCGCGGAGCCCGTCGTCTCCGCTCTGTTTTTTTTTTTACCAAAAAAAAAAATATCTCCGCTCCTGGCTTTGGCGGGGAGGGGTTGTGTTGGCTGTTGTGCTGAGGTTAACAAAATCGGTTCGATTTTTACAGTTTTTAATGAAATTGGTTCAATTCAGAATGAAATATGTAAAATATTTTCAAAGTTTAGTATAATAGTATGTGTTTAGATGATGGATCGACGGACAAAATCTATAATGTTCAACTGAGATTTGATGAAAAAAGTGAAACGAAAGGGGAAAAACATTGCTCCCACTTTGCCGATGTGATAAGCATTTATATGTTCATAGCGATCCACAGTGAGACACTTAACGTAGCCAATCATCCAGTGAAATCTCTATGCAAAGCGAAAACAGATGATCTAAATTTCAAAACGAGTAGGATTCTTGCAGGCGCCTTAGGTCTTGATATGTGATCATTTGAATTCAGACAAGTTGATACATGGTTTCAAAAAAAAATATAAAAACCTTAATATTCTCGATATGATTCTGTTGACAAATATTTCATAATTGTTTGAGGCAGGCAAAAAGCAATTTCAAAATTGTTTGAGCCGATTCCAGGTGGATTGAACTTTCTCTTTTGGGATACTCCCTCCGTCAGTCATTCTGAATTCAACGATTTTTTTCAAATTTGTAAGTCATTCTATTTTTGTATTTTTATCTCTTTTCTACTCGTTTTCAGCACATCTCACTTTTCTCATTTTTCTTGATTTATGTGCTCAGCTCTAAAACTAACAGAGATGTATTATTTTTGAAGAACATGATTTGACAGAATGTTAATTATTTTCTATTTTTTCTTTTTTTTGTGTGTTGAAACAAAACTTTTTTTATAGAGAAGGCCCTATTTGGTCAGTCAGGTATTGCTTGGAATGTTTACATTAGGAATGCCGTGTTGGGGCATATCCTATCTGAACTACTAGTGAACTGATCGGGAACTGTCCGCGGCTATGTGTTCGGAGTACTTGTGTGCTTGTTTCGGGTTGAAGATAAACAGTTGGCAATGAACTTCTGGTGTGCATGAATGCATGATGACTTCGGGAACGAAGAAACAGTGAACATATAAGAGTTGTGCCGAGGCGAAGGTGCGTACAGCAAAGTCATTTGCGTGTACCTTGAGTACAGTTCAGTCACAAAGCCGTCTCACTCGGGGCGGTGCACGTGCGAGAGACGGTGCAGTGAACCCAAATGTCAATCTCGGGTTTCGTTTGCTCGAGGATCCTTTGACGCTCGGTACTGTTACCGATGTATGGACCTCACCTCCAATTGACCCGCGCGTCAGTGACCCTCTGCCCTCTGACGCGCTGCAGACGATCCACTTCCGTTTCTTTTTTTTTAAGGAAAGATCCACTTCCGTTTCGTTTTCATCCGCACGCAATTCCATCAGCGCGACCTCGAGCCACACAACGCCATGCCGTCCGTCCACTGCCGATGCGCGACGACTTGCTGTGACCCGAGGAAACACGAAACGCTTGCTCCAGTGGCCGAGGCGGCTACGGCGATGCACGAGCCGATGATGAAGCGTGCCGCCGAGGCGCCATGCATCCGCGTGAGACACGGGGGGAGGCGGTTGGGGGCCTGGGCTGCCGTCGTTGGGACCTGTCGGCGGCGGCCACGGCACACGACAGTAATCAAATCCAGAGTGGACCGGCCTGGCCTCGGCATGGCGCGCGCCCCACACCTCGTACGTAGCACTTCATCTCCATGTAACTACTCCCTCCGTCTCATAAAATTTTTAAAAATTTGATAAATTTTATAAACATATAAATCACATATTATAAAAATATTTTTTTATAATAAATTTAAAGATATTAATTTTATGTTATTAAAATTTATCAAATTTATATTTTTTTTAGTTAAATAGGACAAAGAAACACAATCATCAAATGTAAGAATAGACTTTGTTGGACACAGGTAGAATGTTCGCTCGGTGAGCTAAGACTCTATGAGTGCATGCACATGCACTAGCTAGCGTGCACAATAAAAACCAGGTTGTTTTATCGTACTAAGTTGTTTTCTTAGCAAACATTTTCTTCCGTTAATTCGGCCGGTCAACGCTACTTTTTCTACTTACTACTACGATGGAAGCGCTTGGTGATTTCCCCCGCTCGTACTGGATTTAGGACTACTCTACTCGTTGTCACGTTACTACCAATCGATAGGCTCCACTCTTGGGGAAAAATGATGCGGCATTGGGCTCGCCTGTGGACAAAGTCCATGCACCTCAAAAAGGCAAGGCGTTGCGACATCAGCACGCTGATTCTCTATCTCGCTGCCTTTCAAATCGCCACCGACTTAAAACCTCGAAGCCTTCGTCGCGCAGAAGAGCAGCAGCAACATACTCGAGCCGCCGAAGCAAAACAAGCAAGGCAAGCAACGAGGAGAGAGGCGAGTCGATAGCGCGCGTGCTGCGCGCGGTCGAGGAAGCTCAAGCGCGTCCTCAGGGATCCAATCATCATCAATGGCGATCGTGAGCAAGGATTACTGCGACCCCGTGGAGCGCGTGCTGACGGTGCGCAAGACGTCGCACTTCTCCTCCGGCGACGGCTTTGCGGCCTACGACCACCGCACGGGCGGCCTCGCCTTCCGCGCTGACACGTACGGCCGCGGCCGCGGCGGGGGCGCCGCGTCTCCGGGCGAGCTCGCGCTCCTCGGCCC